>JAXIVD010004659.1:7500-10000 GCA_036785275.1 Cancer borealis | reverse complement strand
CTGTTATTAGGTAGAGACAGAGACAGAGAGAGACACTTCCATAACTAACTAACTAACTCAATCTTAAACCTTAATTATCATGCAATAACTTAACCTTAAATAACAATAACAATAATAACAATAATAACAATAATAATAGTGTTCCGTTGCAAATAAATAAATTAAAAAAACCCGCACATCGCGACACACACAGGAGGCCCCTTTCACCTCACAATAATAATCATCATCATCAGCTAACACTACTACAGGCTGACTATCTCTAATCCGGCAATCAATATTCAAGTTCCCATCAGTTTTCCGGCATGAATTTCAGAGCGCAGTTGGAAATTTACTGGCGCTGTACCAAGAATTAGATGTTTACTCAATGCCGGATTAGTGATAGGCAGCTGTAATACTATAACTATAATATAAATTCGCATCACCAATAACTTACTCACAGCCAATCATAAATAACAAGAGAGTATAATAATATAGAAACCCTTAAAATTGACCTTAAATTGACCTTGCATGACCTCCCCTGGTTCTCCTCCTGCCCCCCCTCTGCCTCTTCTCCTCTTGTTAGCGCTTCTTGGGGTCGGTTCAGCGGTGGAGAGGTTGTTTGAGGTTGAGGTTGTTTGGTAGACGATGTAGGAATAAGGTTGTTGAGATGGTTTTGGTTGAGGTTGGTTGGTTGAGGTTGTTTGGTTGAGGTTGGTTGGTTGAGGTTGGTTGGTTGAGGTTGGTTGGTTGGTTGAGGTTGGTTGGTTGAGGTTGTTTGGTTGAGGTTGGTTGGTTGGTTGAGGTTGGTTGGTTGAGGTTGTTTGGTTGAGGTTGTTTGGTTGAGGTTGGTTGGTTGAGGTTGTTTGGTTGAGGTTGGTTGGTTGAGGTTGTTTGGTTGAGGTTGGTTGGTTGGTTGAGGTTGTTGGGTTGAGGTTGGGAAGCCAGGTTCATAGAGGCCCCAAGGCTCATATCTTGCTGGCTGGCTGGGTTGGGAAGACGTGGGCGTGGGCGTGGGCGTGATTAAGGGAGGGTAAGGTGGGTAGAGAGGATGGGCTGTCACTGTTTGGGTTAAGGGAGATAGGGGTGGGAGGGTGACATATGGAGGGAGGGTAGGAAGGGAGGGAAGGGAGGGACACACACACATAAGGATAGATGGATGGATGGATGGATGGATATATATGTATTGTTGCAGAAGCTATGATAATGAAGATAATAATAATAATAATAATAATAATAATAATGATAATGATAATGAAGGTAGGTAACGAGATAATTATGATGAAGAATACTTAGAAGAATGTAAAGAAAATTGAGAACTTTTGAAGAACTGTGATGTAAAAAAATAATGTTATGAAAAATGCGATGTCGAAAATAAATTTGTTCTGCTGAGAAAATAAATTTGTTCCGCTGAGGAAATAATTATGTTACGCTGAGGAAAATAATTATGTGTTCTACTGAGGAAAATAATTATGTGTTACGCTGAGGGAACTAATTATGTTACGCTGAGGAAAATAATTATGTGTTACGCTGAGGGAAATAATTGTGTGTTACGCTGAGGGAAATAATTATGTTACGCTGAGGAAAATAATTATGTGTTACGCTGAGGGAAATAATTGTGTGTTACGCTGAGGGAAATAATTATGTTACGCTGAGGGAAATAATTATGTGTTACGCTGAGGAAAATAATTATGTGTTACGCTGAGGAAAATAATTATGTGTTACGCTGAGGGAAATAATTATGTTACGCTGAGGGAAATAATTATGTGTTACGCTGAGAGAAATAATTGTGTGTTACGCTGAGGGAAATAATTGTGTGTTACGCTGAGGGAAATAATTATGTGTTACGCTGAGGAAAATAATTATGTGTTACGCTGAGGAAAATAATTATGTGTTACGCTGAGGGAAATAATTATGTTACGCTGAGGGAAATAATTATGTGTTACGCTGAGAGAAATAATTATGTTACGCTGAGGGAAATAATTATGTTACGCTGAGGGAAATAATTATTTGTTCCGCTAAATTCCGGTTGATAAAAAGACGTGACTGTTTGGTTTTTACAAGCGCACAAAACAACAAAGAAAAACACATTAATAAAAAAAAAAATAAATAAATAAAATAAAATAATAAATAAATCAAAATCAAAACAACACAAAGAGCCGATGAAATATTTTGTTGGCTGAGCGATGTTCACGGGATTTGAACGTACATGTGTGTGTGTGTGTGTACGTTGGATGAAAGATAGAGCTGTACAGTCACACACACACACACACACATTTCTAAACACCTAACGTTGCCTAATATTCTGTTTGTCTGTCCATTCCAAACACACACACACACACACACACACTCTACTTGCAACACACTTTATTGGGAAACTTAATGAATAATATGATTTTCAACACATAAATAATTTCATTGTGTCATAATTTTTTTTTTCTCTCTCTCTCTCTCTCTCTCTCTCTCTTTTTGAAACATTTCTTTTTCTCAAACTGCTTAAAAAATAAAATAAAATAAAATAAAA
>JAXIVD010004658.1:22500-34194 GCA_036785275.1 Cancer borealis | reverse complement strand
CTGTTCTGTAGAAGAATGAAATATTTAAAAAGGTAAACATGGCAACGACCCCGAGCTGGACTATTACACATTTACTGACATAGGCATAGACGATTTTTCTTTTATCTTCAAATACTCGTAAAAAAGCTTCGGTCACTTTTAATCATGGAAAAAACGAGTCGTCCTTGACCTTGGCAGCCATTCAGCGGGCAGCTCTTTCTGTTGTAGTGATTGGGTGTCCGTGAATGGCCAGCTTCATGGTTAATGCACAATGTGGTAATCACGTTACATTATCGTTCACATTGGCCGGCGAACACTCAAAGGGAGGCTGACGCTGACGCTACCAAAGTGACGCGCGCTCATACTGGGAACAACATGAAAATAGACAGCAAGACATACTGTAGTCTGTATACATTGCTACACATACACCGACAGACACAGATTACATGAGCATTTTACGGCGGTGTTCACTCACAAAACGCAACATTGTTTTCTTTAACATATGAGGGTGAATGTTTGCCGTTTTGAGCCACGTCTCTTATGGCAGGAATGTTGCTGTAGTCGCGAGACACCGTTGAAACACTCTGCTCCTCCCAGCCCAAGCTGCGTCGCTAAAATGTCAACGCTCTGACCTCGCCGCCAGTTCTCAACTTTAATTACAGAGAGTGTTCCCTGGGGCTCCCCGGACCACTCAGCTGCCGACTATGGATGCCGAGCTGCCTTAGTAGAGGGGCACCGGCACCACCAGCTTGGATAGAGAGAGTGATCAAGATACAGTGTGTTTGTTTGTTTGTTTGTTTGTCGCATGTGGTATATCTTTTCTCGTCTGTACTTGTACACCAATGGTACGGCTGTGTGTATCGGTCGGCTCGTGTGTACAAGTGGTTAGAGTCGAGTGGGTGGCCAGGCGACGTTTGATGAGGGTTGGAGACCAAGATGTCGAACTATGTAAATGGGAGTTGTAAAAGCAGTAATCGGTAATAGATGTGAAGGGCTTCTTCCTATAGTTCTTCAATGGCCAAGATGCGGTGCTTCACATCTATACGTTTGCCGCTTTTGTATAAGTCCATGGCAGGTTTTCACTCACTGTTCTGGGCGTACAGTTATATATTAACTCCCATAACTACCTTTTCCATGATTTAGTTAATATATTTTTACAGAGAAGTCTATCCATACCGATCAGTCTTCGAACATCAATTGAACATTTATATTGAGAACCGGTGTGGCGGTATGAAAGGTTCGGTGGTATGGTTGGTGCTGGGCATGTGTAGAACTCAATGGTTGTTAAACAAACAGATGACGTGGGCTGTCACTATGATCAATTATAACGTTCAAGGTCGGAAAGTTTGATTAGATTAAATAGTAAAATTTAAGTCATTAATTTGGCTAGGTTACGCTGGGTTAGATTGGCTAATTTGAAAAGAAAACCGAATTTTGAGCATGCGCAGGACCAACCATACTGCCTTGCAAAATTAGCTATCGCACTAACAAGACACAACATCAATCAGTTCATACTTACATGAGGCTGAGCCAATAATATGAACAGTACGAATGCTATCTGACCACCACACACTGTACCTGTGTGGACGGAGCCCGTGGCACACCTCGGATACACGTGCTGAGCCTCGCATCAAGGCCGGCGACTCACCTGCGGAAGAAAGTAATGGTTACACGACTTTTAAGGACATACTGCATATTTTTTTGTTTACATGAATAGGAGACTGTACAAGGGTTTTAAAAGAAAAAAGAGTCTCCCCCCGCTTAATAGCCGCTAACATAGAAATAAAGATACAGAATAATTTCGAAATTTAGACTCCACTGTGACACTTATTTTTTTGTTTCGCTGAGCTCAGTAGAGTTTGGGTGGTAACGTGACTTATACACTGTAACGCCAAGGTGAAGGATTCAGTAATCAATGTCATATCTCTGTATCCCTGTGTGTCATGTCATCACCTTGCATGTTCCACTGTTCCAGCCTCCATTGTCTCAGAGTTGCAGATTGACCCATTTTGTCTTGTCCCGTACATCAAAAGATTCAAACTTTAAGGAACGATTTTACAACGGAATACTGGAAATGTTTAGAGAAGAACAGTGTTCCTAATGCTAGGAATAAAATGGACGGAAGAATGAAGACCATCATGGAATACGGAACAAAGTAAAGTTAGAACACTGACGTCCAATTAAAACGGAATGATGGACTGATAATTGACAAAATCCAGCCGACAGAATGGTAGGTAATCTGTGGCAGAAAAGTGGAGCGAAAGCACACAAATTTAGATAGATGAATGGGTCAAGGTTATTTGCTTGAATGAACCAGAATTGCTGAACAGCAGACGAAGAATAATGACAAGAGTGGAGAGACTTTTCCTCTAATGGATCAGATGGTGGCTGTCCTGATGACAAGCTGCACTGGACCAAGAAAAATGTCAAAGCATTCCAGTTTTACCAAAATCTTTTAGAATATTACTTCAATCAATAGATCTACCGATATATCTATCTACCTATCTATCTACCAACAAGTGTCTGTCAATGTATTATAGAATTTCGTCACCATGGTCTCCAGTCAGCCCTTCTCCCCATGAACAAGTGGATGACATGACTATGATAGTAAGCATGGGTTCCGACCTTCACCTTGAGTGGAACGTCGGTACAGTGTTCCAAGGCCATTCACGCTTCCTTGATGTTTCAATTAATTGCTTTAAAAAATCGTACAGTGTCATCTTATTGAAAAGTTATTTTCCAAGATTTTTTCTAATAATACGGACATTACATTCATCGTACTGTCTATTCTGTTTATTTGAACAACATTTCACAGACAGATAAATGTGTTGTGGTGCATTTTGAAGGACTAAAAGCTGTACGCCTGGAATGTGAGGCGTAGTAAGAGGTCAGTCAGACTGGCAATACCTGACAGTGGGGTCCGTGGCTTTTATTGACGTGTGGCAGCGCTGCTCCACCGAGTGTCACGTTGTGGTGCGAGGCTCGTGGTGACTCATTCAAGTCTCGGTGTTAAAGTTAGACTTCCTAGCAATACTTAGTGACGATGGAATGTAAAACACGTCGCTTTCTTTGGTCTTCGTGACCAAGTGGAGTTCGATTACTCGTCAAGGTTGGTCGGGGGAAGGGAAGGGGGAAGGGTGTATAACGTGCACAAGTGGGCCTCCCGCGCTGCCCCTCCCTCTCTTCACTTGTCTAGGAATTGGCAAGCAGGTCAAGTGTTGGGCTTGATCAGGGTGCGCGGTGCCCTGGGTTGGTCGTGAGGGCAGCCCGTGTTTATGGGTGAATAACCTGCCTCTTATTTATACTCGCTGCACGCCAGTCACTGTTCCGATTCTGGAGTCGTAAAATATGCAAGTATTTTTTTTCCAGAAGCACAATGACTGTTATGGGAACTATATGTTTTCTTTCTCTTTTTCCATTATAACGTTAAACTAAATTGTCAGGATATTGTTATTTTCTATTATTTTTGTTCGTCATTAAAATAAATTTATTTTTGTTTGGCTTCCGTGTAAAAAAACCCCATAAACTACCTTTCTCATTTCAATCCGATGTGTCAGCCAACAAGCTCCTGGTGCGAGGCAAAGGGCAGCAAACTCCCTGGCCACCCGCTGCACTCCGTCCCCTCGACAAATTCCACCTATTCATGGCCAGCGTGTGTCAGCTCTTTCACGCTATTGAATTTCTTTTTTACTCACTTTACTTGAACTGCCACATAATTTTGGTGGTAAATATTACATGCCATCTGATCGCTTCGTAAGATGTTGGAAGACAAGCACGTCATATTAACATGAACTAAATTATTTTCTGAACGGAAGCAGCAGCGGTATGTTGGCGCTGCTTAATAATGTGCGAGCGAAAAAACTGAAGTTCAGACACGCAGCAACAATGTCGGTGGCGAGGAAGGATTACAAGCCCGGAGCGGCGACGGCGGCGGCGGCGGAGGCGGCAGCGGCGGCGGCGACCTGACCTTCTACTCCTTGCACTAACAAGGATGAAATGCTGCTCCGCCGTCCAGCAGTAATGGTGAATGATTTCTTTTTGACAACTGACGATTTCTTTAACATTCAATTTATTATTCATAGTAATGTGTGGTTGTTGCAGGACTGTCACGTGCACACGACTGTTTGGAGGAGAAGGAAAATTCTTACAAACTTTCCTTGTTTGTGTAGGTGTTCTCACAGGCGTAGCAGTGCTCCAGGAGTCACCAGCCTCGAGGGATTGGCCAACACTACCTTGATAGGGTGACACACGGTGCACTTTTCTCTTTCCTCATCTCGCATAGTGACAGCTGAAAATGGATTTTTCTCCTTAAATAAGCAATCGGTTTTCGATGTGTCATGTGGTCGTTGATAAGCCTTCATAAGTGAGCGTGAGGCGAGGCGTGCGGCCGGTGATAGGGTGTTTGCCTCTACCGCTACGAGACCCACTTTCAGTCGAGCCTCAACAAGTAATACTTTGAAGAATGATGTAGAAATGACTTGCCCGCGAGGCCATTTGTAGCGTGACGACAGGAAATGTAAAAACACTGCATTGTAACGTTATAGCAAAAGAAAAATATTATTCTATTTATTCGGTGAGTAAAATCCCTTTCCCACAATGACAAATCGCGTATTAACAATATGAATAAGTCCTCGTGCGGCATTGAACGAAAAAACAGACAGCAGCGCGAGTTATGCTTCGCTACACTCATCCTCACATACGGAAATCGGGGAAATCCTCACGAAAATTCAGCTGTGTGAACTAAATGTCGCTTAATTTATTACAATATTTTTACTCAATCTGAAGAATTGTTGTGTTCATATATATTGAAATATAACTCTACGGAAGATACTATATTTAGGTTTAAGTGTTGCCTACACACCTAAGGTAAGCTAGTGTGTTAAGCCTTCATTTCGACAACATATGAAAGGAAAAAAAACGTTATCCCCGAGAGATATAACTACAGCCGTAACGTTTTCACTAGCGTCACAGTGCAAAGCTGCGCAAAAAACACTTGTAAACATTATTGTATGAGTAAGCCGAGGATGCGTCTTATTTTCTCAATGCACTCTGATATTATGGTGTTGAGAATACACTTCTCTACTCCAGCGGAAACTCCGAACCAGCGAATATGCCGGCAGCGTTCATCCAGGCGGGAGTAAGCTAAGGGGGGGGCGGGGCGGGATGGGAGCATTAACAGGCCACCTCAAACCAACCTGTTTTAGGAGCACTGTGGAAGGCTTTTAGGAGACACGGGCTAGCGGGCGGAAAGCTGCGGTGCTCGGTGGGATGGTTCACTCTGGTGCAAGGTGTGAAGGAAGGGTGTGAAGGGAGGAGGAAATGTGAGTCTGAATTCGAGTTACGTGTTACAAGGTTAAGGTGGACCAGATGAATAGGGGATGACGTAACACGGCGACTAAGATAAGAGGAAGAATGAGAGGGATGGAGGGAAGATAGGTAAGGGCACGGAAGGAGAAGTGACCGTGATAGGATACGTAGTCCTTGGCACTTCCTCTTTACGCTTAGAAGGAGATTGAAACCCTCACAGTCCGTGCTTGAACAAAGCTTCACTGGGCTGGTGGATGTGTTGTACTGCACAGGAACTCACTGCGTTGCCTGGCATGAGCTATAACGTTTTCATTGTAGCAGATCGGACTTCCAGTACAGAGAAAATAGGAAAGAATCCTTAGTTTTTGAGGGTAGTTTTGCATTATAATGGCACAGAGGAGCCTCATAAACACAACAGGAAGGCTGCTACATCACTCATGTACTTACTTCCGCACAGGTCATTATTTAGCTTTATCCGGAGGTACAGAACTTTATTCATTGTTACTTTATTCATTTGAGTCATAAAGATTCCTACTTGCTTTGAAAACAATAAAACCTTCATATATCTGTGTTCACGGTGCGGAGTGTACTAAGGAGGCAGGGAGTATGGGACGCTGTTGGCACACCAGCCACCAGTCTAACACCAACACCTCAATACGTTAAACAATTTACATTCAATTTGCATTCTGTAAATTAAAAACAAACATACGATAAATGTGTGTTATTAACATGCAAACAATTGTATGCAAGCGTCACTCGTGCTGTTGTGTTGATGTTTTCATTGGTGCCTCCGTGGGAACGCCATTCACTGCTCATTGCTTTCTGCCGTCCATTGTTTACGATTGAGTCGCTTAAATACAACATGAATGGATGCTTCCACACAGTCAAGTTGCAACAACTTAATGTTTTGTATAGTGACAGTGTGTGTGTGTATGTGTGTGTGTGTGTGTGTGTGTGTGTGTGTGTGTGTGTGTGTGTGTGTGTGTGTGTGTGTGTGTGTGTGTGTGTGTGTGTGTGTGTGTGTGTATGTGTGTGTGTGTGTGTGTGTGTATGTGTATGTGTATGTGTGTGTGTGTATGCGTGTGTGTGTGTGTGTGTGTGTGTGTGTGTGTGTGTGTGTGTGTGTGTGTGTGTGTGTGTGTGTGTGTGTGTGTGTGTACCTGAGTACTATAGCAAGTGTACACACCAGCCTTGGTAATTAAATTTCGTCATTTGTATAGCATGGAGCTTAATAGTCAATATAAATACAAATCATTGTTGTACAACTACGACAGCGATATTTATTATGAAATTGCTTCACTAGTGGCTGATGGACGCCTCATAATTTTGTTTATGGAAATCACCGGAAACTGACGCATACATTTTTTTTTCGGCAGCTATGAAGATAATTCTTGGAAATGGATTTGTGAAAAGTTTCTCCATGAATATGACCCAAAGTATGATGTGATGGCGTAAGTGAAGGGGAACCATTGGAGTCCCGTTAGGTGGTGTGAGGGACAAGAGGCCTCAGCGGAGTGTCGGGCTGGAGGGCACCGCCGCCGGCCCCGAGTGTCTGTCACGAGCTTGGCGGGGAAGACGAGGAGGAAGGGCGTCCGGGGGGAGGAGGAGGAGGGTGGCTGCCTTTGACGGAGGGAGGACTTTGAAGCGCTGAACTGATATTCTTCATGACCCGGTTTTCTCCCGCACTCAGAATGAAGGACCCGAATGTTCGTAAAAGAATGATTTTCTGAAGAGAGAATCTTCATGAATCTTATTTTCTGAAATAGCTCACTTGAAGACACTTCACATAATTTGAATATTTACTTCAGATGAAAGAAATTTGAAGAAAAAAAAGTTCCACGATAAGAACCAAACTCACTATAATCAGATACATGTTTCTGGTTAGCAACTGAATTTTCCTCAGAATGTAAAGTGATAATAAAACAATATCCGTGGTGTTATATTTTCTAATACACCCGAGGCTGGTAGAGAATGAATGACCTTCAAAATACAATACGCAGCAGTTGAATGACATGTATTGATACGTAGTGTTTCCTCTTTTTGTTTAAACCATTACATATATATATTAATTCACTTTTCTGCGTGATGAGGCGTCAGGATGTAGTGGGTGGTGACGGCAAGGGGGTTAGGGTTGCAGGAGGCTCATAAACTGTGTCGTCTGGAGACTACACTATACCAGGAAGCCAATAATCGTTTTTTGAAATGTTACCCGATTGTAAAGAAAACGAAGAAGAAAGAGAAAGGAGGAGCATGGGAGCGGCGGGAAGTGGTGCTGTTGAGAAAGCCAGGAAGAGAAAGGGGAGGCGAGAGGTGTCTTAAGACTGCTACACCCATCCGACTCTTCCCTTACAACTGAGCGGCGGCGGCCTAGTGTCTGTCACGTCAGTGTTGGCATTGAGGAGGCTGCAAATATCATGCTGCCTTCTTCCGACGAGGAGGCTTATCGCTTGTGGTGCTTACGAAAAATTTAAAGTGAATCAGGGCAAGTAGCAACCGCAGGGAAGAGGGGACGGATGGGGGATGGGGGGGGGGTAGGTAGGAAGGCGAGCGGGGCGTAAGGGCGGCGTGGCGGTGGGAGGTGAACGGCAAGCCGACCTTACCGCCGACAAGTGTGAGATTCAATAATCAATATGGTATGGCTGGGCCAGTCTGACGAGCCATGCTGAAGTGAGCCCTGTGCGCCGCTATGCTTAATTGTGTTTTTCCCTTTTTCTCTCTCTTCAGGTAATTCTCTCTTTCCCTTTTTATTTGTCCTTGGTCCGTCTGTGGCCCCTTAACGTGTGAGGGATGAGAGGGAACGAGAGGGTGGACGAGGGAAGCACTAGGATGGAGGTAATGACGGCAGTGACTAGTGACAGGATAGGACAGGTGATGGCTAGAGCGTTCATTCACACACGTTCTACCGAGGTGTGCGGTGTACCAGGTGGAGGCGTCGACAGGGAGGACCGGGGTGTAACGGGCGGTGGTTGTGTTGAATGCAGGTGGTGGTGGTGGTGGTGGTGGTGGGTATGAGTGACGGTGGCTGCGAGAATGAGTGAGGTAACGGTGATGGGGGAGAGGGGGCGAGAAGGGAAGCTGCAGGGTGTTCGTAGTAGCGGGAGGGTTTGTGCCGTGATATTAAAGGTGAGGATGACGGCAGCGCGGGAGTGTTGTGCCCCGTGTGGTGAGCAAGAATGGTGGTGGTGGTGACGGGGTGTGATGTGGATGGAAGGGGGAGCGTGAGGTGGTACTAGAAAGGAGGTCTAGTGGATGTTACAGTGGCGGATGGTGGAGGATGGATGGTATGGGAGTTAAGGATGTGATGGGTAAGTGTTAAAACGCGGAGAAAACGGAGGATGAAGTGGTGTAGAGAATGGACGGAAGTGGTAAGGGATGAGGGCTCAGGACAAGAGGTGAGGGACAGATGTAAGGGACGGAGTGTGTGTGTGGGTGGGGGGAGGAGGGGTCTGCTGTCTGTCGGAAAGATTAATAGAGGACATTAAATCACTAAACTTGGATTTATTCAAGTGTTTATTCAAGGCACCAGTTACGTCACTCGTGTTGTGATTGGTCGACTCTTTCTAACACTACCAATTCGAGTTTGATTCCTGGGGATGCCAAGGGTTGTATTCTATGTTTGTAGATAAAACTGTTATTGCAGAATATCATATGTGTGTGTGTGTGTGTGTGTGTGTGTGTGTGTGTGTGTGTGTGTGTGTGTGTGTGTGTGTGTGTGTGTGTGTGTGTGTGTGTGTGTGTGTGTGTGTGTGTGTGTGTGTGTATGTGTGTGTATGTGTGTGTGTGTGTGTGTGTGTGTGTGTGTGTGTGTGTGTGTGTGTGTGTGTGTGTGTGTGTGTGTGTAACCTGCTGTAGGAGAAATATATAATTTAAACTGTCAAAGACGATAAAGTTGTCTTCGTTGTTTTTAAGCGTGGAAAAAAACATTGGTTAAGGGTTAAAAACAAGAGTTCGGAAAGAAAAAAATTACGTTTATTGCCGCTCCTCTAAAAGAAATTAGAAGTTCCAGAAGTGATAATGGTTAATTTAGTTCCTAAAGTGTTTTGATAGTTCTTTCTGGAAGAATTTCTAGTAGTGAAAAGTGTAAAGACAGAAAAGGCTTTACCTCTTATAGGAATGAACGAAGGAAATCCACGTGTCTCCATCGAGGACAATGAGCGAACACATGAAGCTGATAAAGCTGCCACACTTGGTCTTGTTCCTGACTGTTGCCTAGCTAACAAGGTCTCTACAAAGTGTACTTCATTCGGCTGAAGTTCAGATCGTCAGATAGAGCAGGTGGGAGACTTAAGTGGCCAATACCAATGTGGAGCAGGTCACATCCAAGACTGATACTCACAAGTGTAAAGACGTCACAGGCAGACAGCTGCAGCATGTGTTCATGGAGTGTAAACTCTCCCCACTGTAATGACTGTTTAGTCTGACTGTGTGCCACTTGTTGGTCGAGTGCCCTAGTTGGGGGAGTTGAGGAAGCAATACTTGTCCAGATGCCTACTGATAACACCGAACTTTCTGTCTTTCTCTGTTGCTCGGGGAAATGTGTTCCTCCGTGAGACACAAGATACTCCTTGCTACGGACAAACCAGCAGCTTTTTTTAATCTAATGGAAATATTAATTTATTTTTCATCAAAAAATGACAGAGGGCTGGGTTCCCTTTTCCAGTTTTTTTTTCTTCCCAGGAATATATATATAATACACACACACACACACACACACACACACACACACACACACACACACACACACACACACACACACACACACACACACACCACACACCCAGACCCACCCACACCCACACCCATCCACTCCCACACCCACACACCCACACACACACACACTTCACCTCCCTTCGTCTCCCTCTCTCCTCTACTTCCTTGACTCACTCCTCGTCCTTCTCCATACCCTGCGGCTCTTGCTGCCTCTCACTCCTTTACTTCAACTCTTCCTCTATTTGTTGTTTTCTTCTTTCTCCTCCTTTTCCTTTTCTTTGTTTTTCTCCTCCTCCTCCTCCTTTGTTTTTCTCCTTCTCTTGCTTCTTCCTCCTGCACTCGTCCCTTCTTTTACCTCGCCTCCATCTATCATCTGCTCTCAAACACCAATGAAGAAACACGAGGCACCAGCTATCTAGAAAAGCAACAGTGTTACAGTGAAGTTTGGAGTGAGTATAGCGTCTGTTTGAAGAGATGAATAGAAAGTGTGAGGAAGCAGTGGCTCACGGAGGACTCAGCGTCAAGGAGGATGAACCCAGTAAATGAGACAGAATGAGGGTGTAATTGTGGTTAATGAACGGGGCGAGATCCATGGTCTTACATGTTACCAAGCTGACGAGGAGAACCACACCATGGTTGTGGGAAGTGTTTAGACGAGGATGTCAATTATCATAGTACTGAATAGGTCTTTTTTAAGTCCATGCTCGCCTTAAAAATATTTTTGGTTTAGCCGTGCCAGTCTGCTCCAGCCTGTACTAGTGTGGGCGCGTTTTATTTTTTTATTAACATATATATTTTCTAGCATTGCCTTTTGAAGGCAGACAAATGTTATAATGATTATAATAATAATGATAATGATAATAGTAATAATAATGATAATAATGAGAATAATAACAGTACTACTACTACTACTACTACTACTACTACTACTAATAATAATAATAATAATACAAATAGGTCGTGATGAGTCCTTCAATATGGTTCGGACACTTTCACGGTGACTTGTTTTGGACGAAAATGCAATGGCTTCCATTGGACAATGGTGTTGACAACCCTAACCAGGAAAGTCAATGGACCAAGACTTCTGCAATGGTCAAGATATAACGGTTTTCGGCTCAGGAAGAATGAACTTCAATTGTTTAAAGACTTCCTCTATAACTTTCCAGATGAATTATGAACATAACATTCAAAGGAAAAGGAAAATACACTCTTGATTTCAAAGAATTTTGTGAAACGAAACCACCTGATAATAGTTTATACGCAAGTCCATTCCTCCTGACATTAGAAAGGCACGAACAAAATATTAAGAGAATAAACCTTAATAGTTAGCTTTTAAAAAGTCCAGTGTTATAAAAATTTCGTTGAACTAAAATTCTTGGTAATAGTTTTATCAACAACAGTTTACGTGGAAGGGATGAAGTGTTCACATTTAATAGAGCTGCGAATTTTGAAAGGATTTATTACCACTACAGTGACTGGTTCTATTAGACAGACTGTACACATTCCACCAAACACGACCATCTCAACCACCATCACCTTCACCTAAACATACCACTGTTTTTCTTTCTCTGACTACGGATACGACCACGACTGATACTGTCACTAATGCTGCTACAATCACTGCCGCATCGCTGCTTCTGTTATAAAAATACAATTTCATTACTATTACTATTAATGATTGTGCTGTCGTTCATACGA
>JAXIVD010004658.1:0-17500 GCA_036785275.1 Cancer borealis | reverse complement strand
TGTCCTTATTACATAGTCACAAGACTGTGTATTCCAGAGGCACTGAGGATGGATAATCTTTCCACGTTTAAATGTTCGAGGGAACCAGAGAATAAAGATGAGGGACACACTCTTAGCTGGTCTTTGCCATGGCGTTCGTCTCCTTTTCTTAAGTTTTGAGTCTGGTGGGTAAGGTCCCCGGGACACAGGACCACACGTTTGGCTTTGCCAGAATTCCCCAGGTACCCATTTATCGACTATAATGGGCGTAAGGGAGTATGTAAAACTGATGGGATGGGCGCCACCTGCCCCAACCAACTAGACTACAATGAAACACTGCTAACCATTACAACACATTGTTACAAACTGCTTACAACACGTTAAAGTTGTCCTCTTCACAGGATTTTCAGGAAGAACCTAAACTACTCAAACCTTACCAAAACGTATAGCTAAACAAAGCAATGCAGTGAGGTGGTGGCGTGTGTGTGGTACTTGTGTGGTGGTCATGTGGTAGCTGCGTGGGTAGAAGGTGGCTATGTGGTGGTTATGAGGTTGGTATGTGCTGGGTAGGTTTAAGGTGAAGACCCTTACATTGCAGGAAGACCATTAAACACATTTTCTTTCCCTCAGTTAGCCGGGGCAGTGACCGACACCCAACTTAACTCTTACACTTCAAAATGATGTGAAGCTCAAATGCATTACAACACTTGCTTACAAAAACAGATACGTAACGGTAACACGCAACATGATGCGATTGGTCGGAGTGTGTGTGTGTGTGTGTGAACCAATGATAAAGACTCCTTCATACAAACGGAATGTGAACTAATAATTACGTCACTAAATAATCACCAAAAATAAGTATCATTATACCACGTTACTCCAAACTGCCAATAAGAAGATAAGAAAATATATAGAGCAAAAGATGAATTCAGGTAAACGCTATCTAGTATTTATGTAGTCATCATTATCATTATTATTATTATATAGACGCAAAAATAAAAAGGGTTCTTAGTCTTGAGGACACAAACGAATAAAAACGACAGACGAGGAGAGAGGAACGAAACAAAAAAGAAGTATGCGCAAGGATCTGTTGTCACCTGCGAGTGCCGTCAACAGTGAGTGAAAAAGACCATCAGGCCTGAATTGTGTCTTCCTCCTCTTCCTTCCCTTCTACTTCTCCCCTTATCCTCCGGTCAGGAGAGTAAACAACGCCCCGCCGTAGCTTGTGATTAATTACACACGCCTAATACGCCCAAGAAGCCGCCACGACCCAAATGTGAGAGTAACGATCCCCGAGGAGTAGCCGTGTGGGGCGTGCGGCTTGGGACCAAAACGGAAATAACGGATTGGGTTCCTATGTCCTGCTTCTAGAGGATGTTGTGTTCTGTTTTGGTGCTGTTATATTATTGTTTTTGTTATTATTGATATTATTATCATTATTACTAGTTCTACACCTACTACTATGTATCATTATTACTACTACGTATTACTACTACTACCATTAATAATAATAATGATAATAGTACTTCTGTTATCACTATATTTCCCTATTTCCTACGTGTAAAAAAAAAAAAAAAAAAAAAAAAAAAAAAAAAAAAAAAAACAGACCAGATTGAGCGCAAAAAAACTATACACTCGTTCCGTGGTTTAATATATATATATATATATATATATATATATATATATATATATATATATATATAATAATAATAATAATAATAATTTGATAAAAATAGTAATGGAGTAGTAGTGATGATGGTGAGGATGACAATAATAATAATAATACTAGTAATGATAATGATAATGATAATAACAATAATACCTATTGCTACCACCACTATTACTACTACT
This sequence comes from Cancer borealis, assembly GCA_036785275.1. Lineage (NCBI taxonomy): Eukaryota > Metazoa > Arthropoda > Malacostraca > Decapoda > Cancridae > Cancer > Cancer borealis. The sequence continues at coordinate 15,670 of JAXIVD010004658.1, read as the reverse complement.
GTTGTGCTGTTGTAGGTGTTTGTACTAGTGGGTCGTGAACACCAAATATAAGTTTTTCCATCATCATCATCAAATAAATAATGATGAGTTTCTGGGGAAGATGGAATCTGAGCCTGACTAACCTGAGCCTGACTAACAGGAGTCACCTATTGTATTTGGTAGCTATTTATTTACATCTCTCTCTCCTCCCTCTCTCTTTTTTTTTTCTCTCTCTGCTGTGTGTGTGTGTGTGTGTGTGTGTGTGTGTGTGTGTGTGTGTGTGTGTGTGTGTGTGTGTGTGTGTGTGTGTGTGTGTGTGTGTGTGTGTCCCAGTACTCATCTTGCCCTCAAATTATCACACCTACTCTGTACGTTTCCATCATAATAGTACAATATTTTTTCTATTTTCCTTGTCATTGTTCTTTCCTCTTTATATTATTTCACCTTCGGGACGGTCAGAAGGGGACACCATAACTATCTTCCTCTACTTCGCACCCTCACCCACCCAGCCTTGCCTATATAGTCCTCTCGTATGTTTCCCTGGTCACTTTCGCCCCTATTATGTTTGGCTTTGTTTGTTTTACTCAATCCAACCTTACTATACCCTACCGTGTCCAATGTCTTGTTATTCTGCCTTGAAATGTCTCGTTGTACTCGTGTCCTTTGTCATGTGGTGAACTACTTTTGTGTTTGCGGAGACATGGTGGAAATAAGGTGGAAACAAGGTGAAAAAAGAGCTATATTTCTTTCTTTATGTGTAGAAAGTGTGTGTTTGGTGATGAGTGGGGCAATGGTATCCAAATAATGCAATTTTTACTCGTAAGTATAGCTATAAATACAGTTAATTATTCTTGAGGACAAAGTAAAATGAACGGAAACGGTCCTCAGTGTGTTTTCTTTACTAGCCTTGCACAGTAATTAGTCTGCATTGTATATTAATGCATGTTGTCATCGGGACGAAACAGAGATGCAAAAATAGGTCAGTCTGTGCAGGCATCACTCAGTACAAGGGCGTCAATAGAGGCATTTATGGGATTGTAACACAACACAGATTGATTTGATTGATAGATTGATTGAATTCGAGGCGCCACGACAAACAAAACAAAGCCTTTACTTTCAATCATGCATTAGGAACATGGTTTGTGAAGATGTTGTGTCGTCTGCAAAGTGCATTGTTGTATATCATGTTTGGGTTGTGATTACGACACGTTGGTAAGGAACACAAACCCAGCACGTCAGATACAATGGACTGACTGGTCATTGATGCTGCATCCCAAACCACAATCTCTCACCCTCAACACGCACACACACACACACACACACACACACACTCTCTCTCTCTCTCCCTCCTCTCTCTCTCTCTCTCTCTCTCTCTCCTCTCTCTCTCTCTCTCTCTCTCTCTCCTCTCTCTCTCTCTCTCTCCCTCTCCCTCTCCCTCCTCCTCTCTCTCTCTCTCTCTCTCTCTCTCTCTCTCTCTCTCTCTCTCTCTCTCTCTCTCTCTCACGCACACAGACACACACACACACACACACACACACACACACACACACACACACACACACACACACACACTCTTTCGTTTGGATGCTGTTGCTCGCTCCCCTACTGGCCACCACTAAAATATTCCTGTTCAGCTCCATCACTCGAAGAATGGGAAACAAATACAAAATGAACAAAAACACTTCACCTCCTAAGAAAACAATGCAGCTTGATTGTACTTCACTTTGAAGTGTACTTTGTGGTGATAATGTGCCAACGTATTGAAGTGCAGATTAAAGACCAGTTATTGATGTCCTGAACTTGTTGCCATAACATGTAAAATATGCCGCCAAAATAAGGTTCGTGGCGGCTTCAAGCGATGGTTAATTATGAAGGGTGAGATTTGTTCTTAGTTAATTAGCCTTTTTCTTTGTGCAGTTGATTCTGAAATGACTTTACTTAGAGTCGTGTGGCGGGCAAGTGAGCTCGTGTAGTCTGGGGAGAGTCAGGGGATTGATGACGGGTGTGGAGAAGGGTTTTTGGACTTACTGTGTAATGTGGCCGTGAGAACCAGTAAGAGGATGACGGGAGACAGCAGAGGGGGCCAGAGTGCGGCCACGGTTGTTGCGCCCCTGGCCGCCATCTTGAGGGCCCAGCCTGCGTCCTGCAGCTCTCAGGCGTCACTACAGGCTATTTCAGGCTACACCCACATGGGCAGTCATCAGCCGACACTTACACCCACTAGCACTTGGGAGCAGCGCGCCCCACCCCCGCCATACGCTGGCTGTGTGTGTGCTGGGCAGCACCGGTCATGCAGGGCGGCTGGGGGTCACGGAGGTCGGCACAGAGCGGGCGGTGGTGACACACTGAGAGGCCGCGCAGCCAGCCCTCCACGGCGCGCACCCGCACACACGCACCACGTATTGACGCCCAGACGTCGATACTCCGCTCCTTCCTATTCTCCCTCCCCCTGGCCTGCACCCGCGCCACACACGCCCGCACGCCCACACCGTAAAGATCATCACATCCTTTCAGAGTCCAAATCTTTACGGGGAGACGAGCGCACGTGATATATGACCATTTTTTTCTCTCTCTCTAACTCAGTAGTGGTAGTAGTAAGTAATAGTTGGTCGTGAGTAAGAGTCCGGTAGTAGTCCCCCTCCGCCGCCCCCTACCATCCCCTCACGCCCGTCACACACGTCACCACGCAGCGTAAACATGCATTGACATCAGACCAGACTTCTTGCTGGGAAGCCTTGATCCTCGGCTCTAAGGGATGAACCTTCGCCCTTAGGCACAGGTTGGAGGTTTCTATCTTTGACTGGTAAGTGCTTGTCATGTCACTGGAAGAGCACACACACACACACACACACACACACACACACACACACACACACACACACACACACACACACACACACACACACACACACACACACACACATGTTCTCATGTGCTGATGTAAAACGTTTACCAAAGTGATTTGATATTCACGTAAATATATATATATATATATATATATATATATATATATATATATATATATATATATATATATATATATATATATATATATATATATATATATATATATTTATTTATTTATTTTTATTTTTATTTATTTTTATTTATTTATTTATTTTGTTTTGTTCTGAGTATATAAAAAAAAAAAACTTGTGTTGGAGAACTATTGGCAAACTCGTCTTCTCCACCATAACTTGAACCTTGGCCTTAGTTTTTTTTTGCTTGTGAAATCAGTTAGTCCTCGTGGTGTCTGTATCTGTATGTGTGTGTGTCTGTATGTGTGTGTTTTTTTCTAACTATTAATTTTATTTCTCTCTCTTACACACACACACACACACACACACACACACACACACACACACACACACACACACACACACACACACACACACACACACACACACACACACACACACAGACACACACACACACACACACACACACACACACACACACACACACACACACACACACACACACACACACACACACACTCACACACAGACACACTTATGCATGTAATAAAACATTGGAAGTAATCAGAAGTTGGCAATCTTTATTGAAAATCTAAAATACAGATAAAAATGAAACAATGGCAACCTCTCTGCACATGTTTAACCCAATCTTTTGACAACGCAGATAGCAATGGTCTGGAATAAAGCAAGATACACACAAGTAGCGTCTACCACAAACACAAGGTCTCGGTCTGAACAGCGCCAGGCTATTATCACAACCACACACCAGTACCATTCACTTTCATCCTCTTTCTCTCCTTCTCCCCCTCTTTCTCCTCCTTGTCTTCGGCCTCCTTCTCCTCCTCCCAAAGTACTCTCGGTTCAAATCATTAACATTCTCACACATAGTCACACGGCACTCTGATTTCTCCATCCATCCGCGAAACATCTTTTCCTACATTTCCCATTATAGTTTTCGGGATTCTTCAACGTTCACTGGTGCTTTAAATGTCCAGCAACCTTCACTCCTGTCTTGTCTTTCCTTCACCGTCCCACCTCCAAGGCTAACTAACCATGGAAGGACATACCCCCAACCCCACAGACTCCATCAACTACAGATATGGTTCCACCCTGTATATATGACGAAGAGAGTCTGAGGCTCAGCTACGGTGGCTAATCTTGTACTTGTGGTAAACAATTTAATCCTAAGAGAAAAGCTGCTTCCAAGAACAAGAAGCCTGAAGCGAACCTAAACTGACCTCTATATCGTCCTTGAGCATAAGGGTGAAGTAGACTCCTATTCTCACACACACATCATGGCGCCCACAGATGACTGCAAGACCTTGGCTTATTGAAAAGGACTAATAATGTATATATTTATATATTTACATATTGAAAGCATATTTCAGGAGAATCACTTTCTAGATTTTTGTAGTTTAAGGGGATTAACAGGTGAAGACTTATCTTACATCTTGATGTACATTGATAAATGCTTGTAAACGATGAAATGGAACAGATTTGGTTGAGGTAATTGTCTCATGAGGGTGCTGTTTCGGATCTAATTATGCATAGGTGGATGTCTTGGCGCAAGTGGTTCATTCACAGTGAATTATAATAACAAGAGAACACGTCTAGCTTACCCATAATGAACAAGAGGGAAGAGGAACCCGAAGGGGAGAGAGGGATGGGGGCGTTCTAGGTTCCCCTCCCCTCGCTCCCTCTCCTGTTTCTTAATAATTATATAGTTAACGTTTGGATGTTCCGTCATTAAGTGCTGCTTGATGACAAGGCGCATGTGTAGTTAAGATTTATTAGAAGTTTTACATGAGAATAACAAAATGTTTTTTTTTGAAATATTAGCAAAAGTCATAAGGCTAGGAATACAAGTAAAAGAATGAGTAAGTAGCCTGTTATCTGACGGGAAGCTGTGTTTGATCGGAGGCAGACACCAGTAAGCAGGTTCAGGGAGATGAATAAGTAAAACATCAACTCAGCCATCGACAGACTTTGGCCTTAGTTCCATGCAAGGAAAGTGACGAAAGTCAATCGACAGCCGTTATTTCCCAGACGATACAGCAGCTGGTGGTTAAGGTGCTGCTGTAACTATTACTGCTGGTGCTGCATCACGCTCATGTGCACCCAAGCTTTCCTCGACAGCAATAGGAGAACCGAGAGTGTTAACAGCAGTACTAGACTGAGTGTTAAGGACTTCTTGTCACTGACAGAGTTGTAATAACAAGAAAGCTACGAAATAGAAAAGCACCCATTCCTAAAAGCAACAACCAAACAATAAGAAATACAAAAGCAAAAATCATTAAGTTGTTAGGTTATGTTAGAATGACAGGTTCGTGAGCTCGTGTAACTAGTTTTCATTAAATAACTAATACTAAGTAACAGTAGCAATTATATCCTAACCCTTTACATACAGGATTGTCAAGGTGGCCCTGGCTTCCCCATTATTTTACTCCCAGCATAACCTCGAGGAGACCACGACTGGGTCGGGGAACTTCCATCGGCCGAATCTCGTAAAGCATGGTTTACCTTTATATCGTTATGACGACAAATTAAATGTAGAAGAAATATTACATACACAACTAACTGGGGTCCCGCCTTCACAGAGTCATGCTGTACAATGATAACGATGAGAGAACAATGCCGTATGCTACCAATTTGTCCGCATTGGTTTCCGACTGAGTGGTTGGTAATGTTGTCTGTTAAAGAAGTCGGGCCCACTTCGTCTACCAAGAGAAAACATGAAGAAGAAGTAATTGTGCCTCTCCATACGTCAGCTGACTGTCAAATGTCACTATCACAGTTATGGTGCCATATATGCCTAGCAGCGGGAGGCAGCGAGTGGGCCGCTGCTGCTCCTTCAAGGTGACCAACCGGTGCCGCATCGTAATGTCATATCTAGGTTTTGTTCCTTTAGTTATCACTGGAATAATATAATAAAGACTGATTTTCTTCACTGATGTAGCATCACTTGAGTTAGGATCTCGATTATCAAAATATAACAGTAATGTGAGTACGTATTTTCACAGTTCCCTGTTGAGCACAATGTTTTTTTGCAAACCACAAAACGAAGGGATTAAATTTTGTAAAGTAATATTTCAAATTCCAGTAGTTTCAGCTTCCACAATACTCATGAGTCCCATAACCACTCTGTACATGCACGTAAGGCAACCATCCGTTTATATGGTACAGTCTGTCAAGTAGTTATAATTGCTTTACTGTTGTCTTTTCATTGGCGCCTCCCACACGCCCGCTGACGTACCGAGCGACGCTCCCGTTGGTGATCAGTACCACTGTCGGGGACGTCACAGAGCCCCGTCTTCTGTCTCCGTGATAAAAGACGGAGCAAAGGGAACATTTTATGAATTTGGTGAAGCCATGGAGGCCACACACACATTACAGGCGTTCAGCTGACAACGAAAATGTTGATAAATCAACAAACATTGTTGAGGAACTTGTTACATTTTTAAATTTATGATTTAGTTAGACGCTCGAAACAGTACGAACTCTTAACAAACCATGATAATGTTGAATCTGTGAATGTTCCACACGGCATGAAGCATCACGTCCACCGCTGTGGTGCAAAGGAGCAGAAAGACGAGGTACTAAACAATATTAATATCGGAAGCCAATTCGATGCACTTTTACTGGACATGTTCCAGGCTCGGCAGACAGTGAGGGCTTCCCTTCAGGTGGCAAGGGAGATCCTGGTGACACAGGACTTCCTATCGTGTATCATCATACCCTCGAGTCTTGGAGATGAGCAGTATTAAATATTTACAAAACTGGCACAAGCGCCCAATAATAACTTGCTCTAGTTAAGCGAGAAAATAATGGTGACTCCGATAACGTTCTCTTCCCAGTAAAGCAATTAAGCTTACTTGATGCCTTCTTTGTTATGAAAGCGAGCTCATATATGTATATGTATATGTATATGTATATATTTATATATATTTATATATTTATATGTGATAGGTACAAAATCAAAAGTTCAAATGCCTAACAACAACATTACTTGATTGCTAAACTATCAACAAGAATCGTCCTTAATATAATGTAGGAAATAAACAACATACTTATGAAGCAAGATACCCGTATTTACAGCGATAAATCAGTAGCAGAGACTTAAAGAGAAGATACAAAACTCAAAATACGGGAGTGTGGTTCAAAACTAAAATATCTCTTGCGATACAGTGAAGTGCAGATCGGAAGATTAGTGGTCTATAATGTTGTAAACCAAGTGGGTGTGATGACCTACGAGGGAAGGTAAACCTAGGGAGGTTTCTACCTATGTTGATTGCATTACCCAGCCCTCCTCAACGACCGGAGCTCCTCTCCCGAGAGACCTTCCGGGGCCCACCGAAGTAAGGAAACAGACGATATCGCGCAACTTTCACTCCGTCAGTGATACGATTGACATGATGAGAACCACACGGTACACGCACACGTGCACATACACACTTACACACAATTAACAATCGTCTGGATGTCGAAGATTAACGCAAGAGTATAAAACATCACATTGGTGACGATTATGAAATAGCCAGCCACATGGGCTTATACACTTACACACTTACTGTAACACCATTGAAAAAGATAAACTTTCTTTATTTTTTGATGATTCTAAGTCAAACCCCTTCCAAGGTCGTACACACAAGTACGATGCACCTCAACAGGGGCGACAGGACCCTAGAATGGGGCTGTCAGGAGCACACGGTCGAGGGGCGCCGCGGCGGCCGCCCCGTGCTGAGGCCACGTGTCCGGCTGTCCGCCCACCACGAAGGCCTCTGGGCCGAGTCAGGCAGCCGGTGCGTCATAACTGCTAGGAAATTGTTCACTACGATACCCACAACTCCTCTCTCTCGTCTTGTTAGCGAAAAGAGTCAACAAAGGGAATTCCATTGGATCATTCTCACTGGGGGTACGGGAGGCATCCTGTCTATTTTGATATATTTTACACTTGAGTGTAGAGGAGTTGGGGGTAAATCAAGATTCCTCTACTTGTTTTAACCTATGATTGTTAAGAGAATTTTAAAACTACGTATTGCGCAAAAAAGTCATTGTATATAATTTCACTTTTTGGTTGGGCGCGCTGGTTTGTAGTTATTGTCAGGTATTGTCTTTGGCCATTATATTCACTGCTATTGTATAAAATGGAAAGTTATACGGTATGGCATCAATTGTCTTCAAGTTTGTTGCAATTCTTATTTTCAATTATCCATTTTCTATGTTGTAACGAGCTCTAAAAGAGATGTTTACATATTTTCTACTTATTTAATGAGCCACTTGTTAACCATTCTAAGTTAAAAAAAAATATATATAAAACGCTTATTTACACCAACATTAGAGTAGAGACAAGTAAAAGTTTTGTGTAGAGTAACAGAAAGTGTTCGCCGGGGAACTGGGGGCGCGACTCTGTACTGTGCCCTGGCCACCGCTCGAGCGAGGCAGGGTGGGGCGGGGCGGGGCGGGGCGGGACAGGCTGCCCGGGGAGGGAGGGACTGGGAACGGGCGGGCTGCTGTGGGTGGCATGCTGGGCAAAAAACATGAATAAAGAAAAGTTAGATTAAGAGCGTAGTGTTTTGGAGAGTAAGGGTGGAGGCCTGGCTTGAACGCTGGCCTGCAAGTGAAAGGATGTAGTAGAGACAGTACAAGGGTGAAGCATGTCAAGTAGTAAAGAGAATAGCCAGGCCACGCTCCCAGCTCCCAGCCAAGGGTGATATTATTGCCTGGAGACTGAACCTGTGTGAACAGATTAAGGTAAAGGAAGATAGGCCTAATGTTACAAGAAAGGAGTATATTATCAAGCAGCTGATGCTTGCGATGATCTCGAAATCACATAATACTGACGAATGAGCAAGGGAGCAAAAGTGTATGCTTATCCTGTTGGCGGGCATACTTTTTTCTTTTTGGCGAATAATTTAAATAATAGAAGTAGTACATTGAAGAGCCCCTTCCGCTAGACGGCGGTGGCTAGAGAAAACATAGCACGGCCCCCCGACCCTGTATGCTGCTGCTGCTACTGCTGCTGCTGCTGCTGCTGCTGCTGTTACTGCTCCGGCCCGCCACACCGTAACATCGATGATTCACTTGTTTACACGTCCCGGGTTTCGCGTGGACTTGCTCCCACCAGACAAGATGTTCAGCATCCACTCGTGAACCCAATGACGTTCGACTGGACTGGGTAATGACTTCATCTTGGTGAAGATGTGGCAAAAGATAACTTGAATGATGCGTGGAACAGGTAGGAGCTATGGTACATATGTGTGGGCGGGCCATAGCAGTGTGACGAGGGCGTGGGCTTGAGCGAGGGTTTGACACATTGTCGCCGCGAGCCAGGGAATATGCCGGCCCTTTGGCACTTATGGAAGCATCGTGACCAGAACGTGGAGGAGGGTTACCCATCGCACGTTGCCTCGGATGAAGAGGCTGTTTGGTCCTCCCGGCGCATGCCGCAGCGACGTGGGCGGAACTGCCCAAAAAAATCGGAGTATTGAACCATAGGCAGATGAACCCACGTGGAATCTCGTTGACGTTGCATCGAGACAGTGGTGCAATCCGAAGATTGCACCACATGTCTATGATGCTGCCGACGAGTCCACCATCTGCCCGGTTGTATATTACGGAACAATAATGTGAGGTGCCGAAAGGAGCACAGCGACGGTGGCGGTGATGGTGAACAGGGTGAAGATGATGAGGCAGAGGCGATCCAGCACCATGGCAGCGAATCTCCAGTCGTTTCTCACCTGCAAGAATTAATGTATGTAGTGTTGTAATAAAGAGAGAGAGAGAGAGAGAGAGAGAGAGAGAGAGAGAGAGAGAGAGAGAGAGAGAGAGAGAGAGAGAGAGAGAGAGAGAGAGAGAGAGAGAGAGAGAGAGAGAGAGAGAGAGAGAGAGAGAGAGAGATTAAGTGATTTAATTCATAACGAGTAACTACATGTCATTTTTGATAACCATCCTATTTAAAAGCAGATTCTGCACTTAACTTTGTGTCAACATTGATTGATATAAATCATTACATCCATAAATCAATAAATCCATAAATACATAAGTAAGGGAAAAAAATATCTGCCTATTTATTTATGATTATCTATCTAATTAAAACCCTGAACTTGTTGTGCATCCAGTGTATACTACTAAAACAGGAATCAGTTTAATAGAACGCATGTCATGGTCACAGCTGCGATATAGATATAGATATAGAGACATGTCGCTGGAACCACTGGGGAAGGGGCAGGCTATCAATCGAAGACTGCTTATGTAGTTGTGGCGATATTCAGACAGAGGAACAGAAGGAATGTGTTTGACCAGTATAAGTCTTTATCATTGCGATAACAATTTAATGTTACAATACTTGTAAATCTTAAAGTAGAAATAATTTGTCATGGTATGATGTGCAAGTGTGTGGATAACATTTTAACTTTATATTCTTAACTATTTCCTAATATATATATATATATATATATATATATATATATATATATATATATATATATATATATATATATATATATATGTATGTATTTTTTTGGGTATCTATCTACTTATTTGTCAAATTTTCTGTCTATATATCTTTTTTATAAATCTATGTATTTTCATATTTATCAATTAATATTTTCATTTACATATCTATGTATCTAATTGTTTACACACACACACACACACACACACACACACACACACACACACACACACACACACACACACACACACACACACACACACACACACACACACACACACACACACACACACACACACACACACACACACACACACACACACACACACATGCGTATGTCTGCCCTTATACTTACTTCGCTCTCCTCGTCATCTTTCCTCATCTTGTCCGTAATAACTCGAATCTCCTTGAGGATGAGGTTGAGCTCCCTTGTGCATGATGACATGCAGGTATGGACGAGGTGAGAATCGTCGACGGAGTGGCCTCCGTGCGGCACCCTGATGAAGCCCGCCGTATTATTGGTGTTTGTGGTGTGGGTGTGCGGCAGCGTGTGGGCCCGGAAGTCATCGTCGATGTCCAGCACGTTGGCGAGAAGTGACTTAGACGATCTCTCCTGTCGAGAAAATCGACGAGTTTACTTTCCAGAGAAGCGACTCAGGAGATAATGAAGTACAGTACATCATTAGATTTGACACTTTCAATGTGCATTACAAGGGCTGGGCGTCCTGCATGGTGCTCAAATTAGGTTGGATGGAATGTGATTACATATATGTTTATATAATATAAATGTGTGTGTGTGTGTGTGTGTGTGTGTGTGTGTGTGTGTGTGTGTGTGTGTGTGTGTGTGTGTGTGTGTGTGTGTGTGTGTGTGTGTGTGCGTGTATTTTTTTTAATCTATTGAATATATAGCATTGAATATATAGCATGTTAACTTCAACTGAATATTCATATAAAATCAACTTATGATATTGTGAAACTCTGCAATAACCTGAGAAATTTGTGCCTGAGGAATGAATATTTACTGGCAACAGATGCAGAAAACTGTCTAAAAATTATTTACAAAGGATTAAGTCGAACTTTGTTGCATGATGCAGCTTTATTGTGGGATTTTCATTGAAACCAATAGCAATTGTTTCAATGACAACATTCCTTGAAATAATATAATATGAAATATATATATATATATTTAGTACAATTATATCAATAATTACAAAAAAGGAAGAATTCTTAGAAACTATTTACAACCTGCTGAGGGCAGCACCACTGCTGTGGGGTGCTGGCCGCAGGCAGGGCGTGAGGGGAGGGGGATGCTTACATCACTGGCAGTGATAACAGTGTGACAGTGTACAAGGCGGGAGTGGCTGTGTGTCGAGAATCCTTCCCAATATTACAACAATACAAAATACTCAAGTTCATCTTCGACCATTATTTCACGAGCTTTGAATAGTATGTGAATGGCTTCATTTTTATCTATTATGATATAATGGTCGAGAGTGATGAAGTAAAAAAGAGTAACGATGTGACACAGACAACACACGAGCATGCAGCTACAACTGGCTACTCACACCTCTACCAGAGACACAACTCCCGCGCTACCGCTAGACACAGCGCCGCTACCCTACCCGAGCTACTTACCGGCCGCGGCGCACCACCGCCTCTACACAGATATGGACTGATCTAGTGTACACTCATAATGAGGGTGAAACAAGTATCAGGAACGCAACAAAATAAATATGATGAAGAAGAGAATACATGACATTGTTTTCATTTAAGATGGCGAAGGTGGTATTGGACGTGCCAGCCAAGGAATCAAAAGATTATACAAATGCAATTTGCTCATGTGATGTAGAATTAGGTATCATCTACTTGTAAAGTGGCAGTGGATTTGATATTTTGCTTATATAACTTTATACAACGCTGTTAACACTTGTCTAAACCAATACTAGTCTCACGTTGGTAACATGTGATGAGGTGGTAAGCGTACATCACAAGGAATACCATACTTTTAGGGAAGCTTGCGATAGACTACTGATGGAAGCTGCAAATTGAGATAAAGCATTGCTAGAGTACAGTCAATAAATCAAAAGTGGTTGCTGAGAGAATATTTCACGCCGCAATGTTCAAAATTAGGATAAGTAATATATATATTATTCAAAAAAGTGTTTGCTTTTAAAACTCAAGAAACTTACGAAAAACAATGAAACCTGTTTTACTTGTAGTAATATTTATGGAGTAGAAGTAGTACTAGCAGTTGGAATAGTTAGGAGTAGAAATAGCAGTAGCAAAAGTAATAGTAATAGTAATAACATTAGTATTAGTATTAGTATTAGTAGTAATAGGGATAGTAATAATATTACTAATAGTATTAATAATAATATTAATAATAGTATTAGTAATAGTAATAGTAATAGTAATAGTAAAAGTAATAGTAATAGTAATAATAGTAGTAGTAGGCGTAGTAGTAGTAGTAGTAGTAGTAGTAGTAGTAGTAGTAGTAGTAGTAGTAGTAGTAGTAGTAGTAGTAGTAGTAGTAGTAGTAGTTGTAGCAGCAATGTAGTAGCAGTAGTGCCATTAATAAGATGTTGGTGAGGATGGCAATGTTAATATTATATAATGATAATGATAATGACAATAATTATAATATATTATGATAAATGATGGTAATAACAATAACAATAATCATGATAAAAATAATGATGATAATAATAATAGTAATAATGATAATGATAATAATAATAATAATAATAACAATAATGACAATGGTAATAATAATTACGAAAACAATAATGATAATGATAATAATAATGATGAAAATAATAATGATAATGATAATAATAATAATAATAATAATATTAATAATAAAAAAAAATAATGATATTAATGATAATAATAATAATAATAATAATAATGATAATAGTGACATATAATAATAAAAATAACAATAACAATAATAATAATAATAATAATAATAATAATAATAATAATAATAATAATAATAATAATAATAATAATAATAATAATAGTAATAATGAAATAATCATAATAATAGTACTTGATATTAATGACAGCAACTTCTATGTTTACTACTGAGTATAATACAATCCTACAGTAAAGTAACATCCAACATGGTTGAGTTCTAAATCAATGATACTGCTACAGTGGCCGCCGCGCCCGCCGCCCGAGCACGTGTGGGCAGCGGGCCACCCACATGGTTCGTGGACAGAGTTAATTCACTTCATACTTTTGGCCGAAGATGCATATGTAAATGTTCCGCCGCCTGAGCTCTGTGTTTGGGGAGTGTTACCTCGGTGGAGATCCGGAAGGGCGGGGGAGGCGGATGACACCACGTCACTGACTGCCTCATCACGATAATCTTTGTTTTGAGTTGAATTATTAGGTTGAGAAGGTTTATGTAGTGAAGCTTAATTACAAGCTTTGATCATGGCGTGGTGTGCCTCTGGTGTGAGGCACAGCACTGCTGGTCACCCTGGACGCACATGATTGGAGTTTTGATATATTACTATCTTTATGTGAAATTTATGGAATTGTTAAATGGTTTAGGTGACGCTCGGGACACAGAGCCCAGACTGCCAACACGACACGTCCTGCTGGTGTCTTCATGCCTCGGCGACTCGTACACATGGAATAGGTTGGTGTTAATGGCAACGCTGTACACAGTGAAACATTATTGAGGTGAAGTAATATGTAACTGCGTGCAGTACTGTTCAAACAAATTAATTTTATGTCTTTATCCAAAAAAATGTGGGCACTGGCAACATAGGTCTTGGCCTCACATGATAAGTTATATGCATATTTATAGTCATGAAATAATTCCATTCAACACTTGGTTTGCCTCGGCACAAAGCACCGCGCGACGTTTCCAGTGTATCAACCAACTACGCCACTACCTGGTGTGTAATCCCGTGCAAGTCTCAAATGGCAATATTGACAGCTGCCCGGAGACACAGAGTTTACTGAGATGAACAACTAACTACGAGTGACGAAGGCTTGCTGAGAGGTCCTTCAAGGGAGATAGACAGGGTACAAAGTGACACACAAGGCTGCTATGCCATTTTTGCCAGCTGAGTTGTAGTTCTCAAAGAAAGTGCAGTATAAAAGGGGCGCTGCAGTTACGATCATAAAGAAGTCAATGATTCAGTTGTCTTTACTGAGTCTTGTTTAAGAATGCACATAAAAAAATTACATTGCCTATGGTTCTAAAAAACCTCTCAATGGACGTTCAAGTGAAGCAGTAACAAAATGTAAACAAGAATAACTATGGCATATATATATATTATGGTAAACGCAGAATTACATAGGCATAAAACCTCTTACCTCCAAGGGGCACTGTCCAAACGGAAGTTCCAGTGAGAGGCGAATTGTAAACAGAGGGGTCGTTACTTGGGAGAATAGATGGATGGATATTGACTCGTAATGTGCGTCAGTTTTAAGTAAACTTCTAATAAACCTAGTACATTTTTAGTATAAACTTCATGAATATGAATAAAAGTGGTAAAATAATATAGATATAGTATAATATAATTAGCTGTCAAGGAAATGAACTCACATAGATATATAATTTATGTATTTAAGTGGGTTAATTTGCCTTTTCGTCACAGTGGTGAGTGTGAGTCCCAAGGAACTTAAGTGTGCCTGTTGATGAAAGTGAACCTATGTCTTACGAGGCAAAATGTGTCTTGGAAGATGGTGGCAAAGTAGGAGCAGGCCGAAGAGGCAGGCTACTCGGTGTCTAGGGTCAAGAGCTGAGAGTTGAAGCGTTTGATTTACCCCAAAGTTAGATTTTGAAGGAAGATATCGAGGAGGTGTGAGTGAATGGCACATACTTGATTGTTCAGTGCCAATCACACACCAGGTGTTGTCAATTTGATTTTGATTTGTAAAGAAAACTTCTAGAAAACTATTTATCAATACTTGTGCTGCTCAGCCTTGCACTGAGTTCACCCAGCAGTAAAAAGTAACGTTTGGCTGAGAGCATCTGGGGCACTGCAGACAACACTCAATGAGTCTTTTATATATATATATATATATATATATATATATATATATATATATATATATATATATATATATATATATATGTATGTCTGAAATATCAGTATGAAAAAAGCGAGAGGCTTTGGATTTTGGTAGTTA
This sequence comes from Cancer borealis, assembly GCA_036785275.1. Taxonomy (NCBI): domain Eukaryota; kingdom Metazoa; phylum Arthropoda; class Malacostraca; order Decapoda; family Cancridae; genus Cancer; species Cancer borealis. Next base: position 106 of record JAXIVD010004658.1, on the reverse strand, counting down.
GGGCTCTTTTGATTCCCACTTGAAATTAAGTGCATAGCAAGAAAGGAGCAAGTACCTGTTACTTTTGTAGAAATATTTATTTTAGAAAGGAAAATAATCTTGTATG
>JAXIVD010004657.1:0-32500 GCA_036785275.1 Cancer borealis | reverse complement strand
AGTTAATAGCAGGTCAGTTGACAGGCAGAGTTGCATGAAAGTAGAAACACATCTTGCAGAAAACGGGGAGAGCCGGAGCCAACCTTGCATTTAAACCATTAAATATAGACTATGTGAATCTAAAAATAAATAACTCCTTGACTTTATAATTATATATATGTCACGTTGAAATATTTCGGAAACTCAAAGGTATTCAGACTCCACTCTACCTTTTCTCGTGTAAGCCGTGAAAGGGTGAAGTACACATACAACCTCTTCGCTATCCGCCAAGATACTGAAGCTTGGGCGCTGCTGTAGCCTAGCTTTGATCGCTTGTCTCTCCCACAAACACATGTGACGCACTAAGCCAAACGCCAAGCTACACCCATTCCTTTTATATATATGTATATCTGCACGAAGTCCTTTTCGATATAGTTTTTTTCTTTCCTTCTAGTTCGACCGATATTCCATGTTACTGTACCAATTGGTACTCTGAATTATATCAAAGTGACCGAAAATGTGTGCAAGTAAGAATGACCAGCAACATTGATAACTGTACACCTTGCTACACGAATGCAGGTTGCTTGCTTGGCTACACACACACACACACACACACACACACACACACACACACACACACACACACACACACACACACACACACACACACACACACACACACACACTTGTTATCCCTCTCCCCATCCATACTACAAGACACAGGAACATGCTAATCCCTTTCAAAGCGCCGAGGACCGACAACTTTAAGAACAGTGTGATTTCCTCCATTGTACGCTCATTAAAATCTAAGTAAACTTAATTAATTATACCATAGCATATAGATTCCTCACTTATGTATATTTTCAGTCCATGACTGTTTTATAAATAAATCGTTAATTATTATTATTATTATTATTATTATTACTATTATTATTATTATTATTATTATTATTATTATTATTATTATTATTATTATTATTATTATTATTATTATAACACACACACACACACACACACACACACACACACACACACACACACACACACACACACACACACACACACACACGGCATCCCCCAACACCACTTTCGCAATATTTCTTATCATCACCATATAGATAACTATATAGTATAGCATAACTATTGCTGCCATCTGAACCACACTGACATATGTGTTAGCTTATTTCTCAACTAACATCTAAATGACCACAGAGAGAGACCGTATCCAGCTTAAAGGGTACTTACTCTTCCCTGAATTTTGGAATGAGGACACACAGACAGAGAGACATCAGAAAGCCATGATCGTGCTTGGATTATACATATATATATATATATATATATATATATATATATATATATATATATATATATATATATATATATATATATATATATATATACACATATATATATATATATATATATATATATATATATATATATAAATATATATATATATATATATATATATATATATATATATATATATATATATACATATATATATATATATATATATATATATATATATATATATATATATATATATGTATATATATACATATATATATATTTTTTTCTATACCATTGACCGTTGGCTCCAGTAGGCTTATGAAAATGAAGATTTCAAAGAGGCCGTCATGAGCTGCATTGCTGAGTATCAAGAGGATGAAAGAAAGAAAGCCTATAGGAGGCCAAACCTGATTCTCACGGGTATTCCTGAGTCAAGGGCACAGGAACCGGAGGACAAAGTTGAGGATGATGTTTGTGCTCTGAAAGACTTAGTAAAGGATCTAGGTGTACAAGGAGAGGTTGAAGTAAAATCTATCTTTAGGATCAATCACAGCCGGGCTAACCAGGATGCCAGACCAAGGCACGCCATGGACAGACCTAGACTCCTCAAAGTAATCCTAGCAAATGAAGATATGAAGTGGAAAATACTCAAGGAAAATGGCAAACTTAAGCAAATGGATAATCCCAACAGAAGAAACATTAGGATAATGCCAGACCGCACATACAAGGAGCGGCAAGCCCATGTTAAGTTAGCTAGAGAGAGAGACGAAAAAAACGAGAACCTAACAAAACAAGGGAACCTAAGAAAAAAGTGGATACTAGTGAGCGGGCGACTGAAACTGGTACTAATAACAACCCAGGACGCCGGCCGTACAGCAAGCCCTCCCAGAGACCTAGCCCAACAACCCATGGATGTAGCCCTACCAATGATGCCAACAGATCAGGCTTCCCTAACAGACCAACGGGCAGTCCCCCTCCCAACGGAAACCTACTAGACGAGCTCACTTGTATGTACACAAACATTAATGGTATTAATACCACCAACAAAAAGGATCTCATAGAATTAGTTATCAGTAAGGAAAATCCACAAATTATTTTTATATCTGAAACTAAGCTAAGTCCCAAAGAATCTTCTGCCTGGTACTTTGACTGCAACTCTTACACAGTGTACAGAGGAGGAGGAGGCGTCGTAATTTTAGTGAGAAATGATGTGCCCTCATCTGAAAGTTCCTTCATAGTACAAGAAAATGTGGAGGCTGTGATGTGTGAGGTGACCATTGAGGGGAACACAATTCTTCTTGGATGCTACTACAGGCCACCAAATTCTTCACAGGAGTATAACAGTCAAATCAGGCAGACTCTAGGGGAATCGTGCAATACTCAGGCCAAGCAAGTGTTAATGTGTGGTGACTTCAATTTTAAAGAGATAGACTGGGAGAATCACTATGTACGAGGCGGACCACAAAGTGAACATAACAAGTTCTATGAGGCGTGTCAAGATGCCTTCTTACACCAACATGTGACAGAATACACCAGAGCCCGAGGCAGCGATGACCCATCGTTGCTAGATCTAGTCTTGACCAAAAGTCACTTAGAAGTAAGCAACATAGAGTACAAACCTCCAGTGGGAGCGAGTGATCACAGCGTTCTAGTCTTCAGAATGAATGTTGATGGCATTATTCCATGTGAAGACAAAATCAACAAGAAGCTGTACCACAAAGGAGATTATGACGAAGCAAATAGGATATTTTCAACATGTAACTGGGAAATTATGAGCAGAGGAAGCATAGAAGAGAGCTGTAAGATTTTTTTTTACAAAACTACAACACTGTAGAGATGACTTGTATCCCATTACGAGCAGCAGGAGACACACAAACTAAACGGAGACCAAAGTGGATGAACCGGAGAGTAATGGGGAAAATAAAGGAAAAAGAAACAGCCTGGAAGAACTATTACAAACGGAGGACACAATCTAGATACAAAGCATACTGCAGAAAAAGGAACGAGTCTACCAGAGCAGTGAGGGAAGCAGTTTACCAGTTCGAAAAGTCATTAGCTAAGGAAGTGAAAGAAAAACCACGTGCCTTCTTTGCATATGCCCGAAGTAAGACCAAAATAAAATAGACTGTCACCAAACTGCGACATCCTGATACATCCCTAACGAACACTACACAGGAAGCCTGCGAACTACTCAACGAAGAATTCCAGAAGGTATTTGTTAGGGAGCCCGACAGCGCCATCCCCAGCACGCATAGAAGGTTTGAGGGTGACCATTTACAACAGGCTGACTTCAGTGTGGACGATGTCAGGAACATTCTCACAGGACTCAAGGAAGAATCAGCCCCGGGGCCTGATGGGGTACACCCCAAGGTGTTAAAGGAATGTGCGTCTGTTCTTGCATACCCACTCTGTGTACTCTTCAAGGCAACCCTCTCAGCAGGCACTATACTAGAGGACTGGAAAAAGGCAAATATCACCCCAATCTACAAAAAAGGAGATAAAACAAATCCACTGAACTACCGGCCAGTAAGCCTCACCTTAGTTCCATGTAAAGTGATGGAGAAACTGCTAAAACAAAGGATAGTGGACCACCTGGAAAATAACAGTTTAATAAGCAGTCTCCAACATGGCTTCAGGTCTGGGAGGTCATGCACAACCCAGTTACTGGAGTACTTTGAAGAACTTGAGGATGCGTTAGACAAAGGAGATAACGTAGACGTAGTATACTTGGACTGCAGGAAGGCTTTCGACACTGTCCCTCATCTTCGCCTACTGAAAAAGCTGACGGCTAAAGGAATTAGTGGTGATATTGCCCAGTGGATGAAGAGCTTCCTTGTAGGTAGAGTGCAACGTGTGGCCATCAGGGGATCGATGGCGTCACGTCTGGAGTGGAGTGCCACAAGGGAGCGTATTGGGGCCGGTTCTCTTCCTGGTGTATATAAATGACCTCATGGAGAACATCGAGTCCAGTGGAAAGCTGTTTGCCGATGATGCCAAAATCTATCGGAAAATCAGGACTTCCTCAGATGCAGAAAAATTACAAGATGACATCACCAGACTGCAGGAGTGGAGCAACGATTGGCTGCTACAGTTTAATGAGGAAAAATGCAAGGTCATGCACCTAGGAAGAGGAAATCCCGAGTATCAGTACTGCATGGGCAACACTCCGTTGCCAACTACACAGGAAGAAAAAGATCTAGGAGTATATGTCACCCCCAACCTAAAGCCAACTGTCCAAGTCGCCAAGGCAGCAGCCAGTGCCAACGCTATGGTAGGAATGTTGAGGAAGACATACACCTACTTGGACACAGAAATGTTTCTCCCACTATATAAATCCCTCATCAGGCCCCGTCTTGAACACTGTATCCAGGCATGATCCCCGTACACTCGTAGAGACATTAATAAATTAGAACAGGTGCAACGGAGAGCCACGAAACTAGTCCCAGAGCTGTCACAGCTATCCTATGAGGGACGGTTGTCTCGACTTGGGTTGACACCATTGGAGGAGAGGCGGACCCGAGGGGACATGATACAGACATACAAGATACTCCATGGGATAGATATAGTGGGAGAGGGTACCTTTCTCCAGTTGGCTGGCCAAAACTATCCCAACACCAGAGGACACAGCCTAAAACTGAATAAACCTCGATGCAGGACCTCACACAGAAAAAAACATTTTAATGCAAGGATAGTAAACAAGTGGAATAGTCTCCCAGAGAACGTAGTCATGAATCACAGTGTTAACATCTTTAAAAATAGGTACGACCAGTTAGAGACTCTGAGACAGAGAAGAGGCACTCTTTATGAGCACTGACTCCTATGCCTCTTTAACTATCACTAAGGTAAGCAATCACTAAGGTAAGATGGACTTGCCTCGTCTGTTATTTCGCGAAGTTTAAAAAAAAATATTTTATAGTGACGCCTCGAACGTCTACGTTCTCTCTTGAATATGTTGAGAACGTGTGAGGCTTATTACTGCTACAGCCTCAGATGTATATTAACGTTGTAAGTCCCGTCTGAGGACAGTATGGCAGAAATTTCGGTATTCTTTGGCCACTCGGCGGTGATATAAAATATTGAAAAGTGGTCAGCGGATATCGGAGATTCGAACCCGGGACCTATAGGCTTCCACGCCCGAACGCTGACCACTATATATATATATATATATATATATATATATATATATATATATATATATATATATATATATATATATATATATATATATATATATATATGTATATTTATATATTTATTTGTTTATTTATTTATTTATAATTTTTTCCCAAACGACAACGCAATACTTGATCGATAGATAAGAGTACCACTTCAATCGCTGAGATACCAACAGGGTGCGAGGCGTTGATAAATTCCAATCCTAACTAGTAATAACTGGATATTTCTAGTTGGGTGCCTATGATCAGCTGGGTGATAAGGCGGCACAGATAAGGAGGCTCCACCACCCAGCAATCCGCTACGCTACAACATATATATATATATATATATATATATATATATATATATATATATATATATATATATATATATATATATATATATATATATATATATGTATACGTATATATATAATGTCCAGTGTTTACATTATCATCAAACTGAAGTCAAGAGTTATATAATGCTAAGCCCTTTTGTTATATGGTTCAGGTAGAAATTATCGTGAACAGATATACATCAAATTATTAAAAAATAAATACCTTTCATATCTACTATATCGTATCACCTCAATCTCCAGACACAATAATCACTGAAAACGATAAGCTATATATTATAGTTGTTTTGATCTTCGTTGCATCCGAAGGTTTTATTATCGCCTAGCGAATCCAAAACAGGTTCAGATCCAGATCAGAATACAAAAAGGATCAGGGTCTTAAATAGAAGAGGCCTCTAAAAGAAGCTGTTGTGCGGCCTGTTACTATGTTAAGACACGGTTCAGTGAACCGCGCAACATTATCAAAGGAAGTATCTTTGCCTTCCCCACCCATCTCTCTCTCTCTCTCTCTCTCTCTCTCTCTCTCTCTCTCTCTCTCTCTCTCTCTCTCTCTCTCTCTCTCAGAGAGAGAGAGAGATGGGTGAGAGAGAGAGAGAGAGAGAGAGAGAGAGAGAGAGAGAGAGAGAGAGAGAGAGAGAGAGAGAGAGAGAGAGAGAGAGAGAGAGAGAGAGAGAGAGAGAGAGAGAGAGAGAGAGAGAGAGAGAGAGAGAGAGAGAGAGAGAAGGAGAGAGAGAGAGTGTTCCGGTCCACAAAAAAGGCTCGAGGTCTGTACCCACCAACTACAGGCCTATCTCCCTGTTCTCCGTGGTGGAGAAGGTGCTGGAGCAAATTGTGGCTGGAGCCATCTGTCAGCATGTGAGTGAGAACCACCTGCTCTCAGACAAACAGTTTGGCTTCAGGCCCGGCCGGTCCACCGCTGACCTCCTACTCCTCCTCTCCAAGGAATGGCAAGACGCTCTGGATGAAGGTCTGGATTCCATTATGGTGGCCCTGGACATTGCTGGAGCCTTTGATAGGGTCTGGCACGCGGAGCTTATTGAAAAGCTTCGTGCCAAGGGTATCCAGGGTGACCTCCTGATGTTGCTCGAAGATTACCTTCAGGGGAGGACTCTCCAGGTGGTAATCAACGGGCAGTCATCAGGACCTTCTCCAGTAGAGGCCTCAGTTCCACAGGGTTCAGTGCTGGGCCCAATCCTGTGGAACATCTACATCGATGACCTCCTCAAGAAGCTAACAACAGTGGCAGCATATGCTGATGACTGCACACTCTCCCGCTCCTACTGCCGCCCCGACAGCCAACGCGCCGTTAGGGAAGTGAACAGACAGCTCAGGCTGGTGGAGCAGTGGGGAGAAGTGTGGCAGGTCAGCTTCGCCCCAGAGAAGACGCAGGCGATGGTCATCTCGCGGTCCCCAGGCGCCTCTCAAGCAGTCTCAGGACACCTGCGTTTTGGAAGCAAGAGTCTGCCCCTCCAGGAACATGTCAAGATCCTGGGAGTGTCTGTGGACCGCAGTCTGCGCTTCGACCACCACGTTACTGCTGTCGCACGCCAGGTCTCCCTGCGAGTCTCTGCTCTGCATAGGGTGGCAGGTAGTCTCGACCCACGGGGCATCCTCACCCTGTACAAGGCACAGATACGTCCATACCTGGAGTGCGGTGCCCTGTCTTGGATGTCGAGTACAGCCACCCACATGCAGAGACTCGATGCAGTTCAGCGACGTGCCCTTCGATTGACAGGACCAGGCGACCAATTGGGGGACCAGCAGCTGTCTGCCCCAGTGACGTCGTTGGAGCACCGTCGGGAGTTGGTGCGTTGGTGGTGTGCCACAAAACCCAGGTACAGAGGGTCCCCTACCTCTGCCGCCTGAGGCTTCCTCCACACATCACATCTCACAGAGATGTACCAGGAGTACACTCTCCAGCGACCAACGAATAGAGGTGCCTCGATCACAGTCGAGACAGCACCAGCGAACCTTCACAGCCAGGTCTTCACGTCTGTGGAGCATGTTCACGGCAGACACACCCCAAATATTGAACATGTCCACACACCAAGTGAAGCTGGCTGCCCACAGATGGCATGAAACCCTCCCATTCCAGCTGGTGCTATACACGTGAACTATTAAGACATTAAAAACACAAGTGAACTGGTTTAGTGTGCTATGTATAGTGTATTTTTATTTATCTCTATATTATGTATTTATATGTATGTAAGCATGTATGTATTTATCATATGTGCTTTTTCTTCTTCTATGTATCAATGTACATATGTATGGTTTTATGTATATATATATATATATATATATATATATATATATATATATATATATATATATATATATATATATATATATATATACTCAGGCTATTAAAATAGTTCCACACACAACGTGAAACTTTAAGCACTGAACTTTACTTTGTAGAAGAATTTCGCCTCTCAGGACGCAGCTAAGGTGAACCTCCGCTGTAACCAGGCAGCTCCACTTCTCTGGTGGTGTGCAGGTACGCCAAAGAACTGATGTTAAGTTTAAATTAAAAAGAGAGAGAGAGAGAGAGAGAGAGAGAGAGAGAGAGAGAGAGAGAGAGAGAGAGAGAGAGAGAGAGAGAGAGAGAGAGAGAGAGAGAGAGAGAGAGAGAGAGAGAGAGAGAGAGAGAGAGACTTATTTCAATTACGACAAACATAATGAGAGGATAACTTAAGAGGCCAAAATACACATTGGTTTATCCACTTGTCTTTACCAGCGTGAGGAGGAAGGAGAAGGAGGAGGAAGGAAGGCTCCCGCCACTCTTCCCTATTTTAATCCCAGGGATCAGGTATCTGTCAAAACTCGAAGCGACCAGACAAATCTAGACTGTTTGACCTCGTAAAAGTAAAAGCAGCTTCAACTCCCATAGTACCTACAGACTACATTTCCAAGCTGCAAACTTCCCTGACCCTGAGTCACCGAGTATATACAGGCTGCACGAGTAATCGCCGCCTTACCTCTAACAATATCTTCCCTCTCGGAAGAGCGATATCACATATGCTACCAACACCTATCTACACCTAAAGCGTTTACATGTGTCGCCAAACTTCGTTTGTTTTCACGAACACGATTTTAAGGAGAAATGTCTTGGTTGGTGTTGCCACAATTTTCCTAATATATTTCAATCTTAATGCTTGTTTTTAGTTTTCTTTTATATTAAAAACGACATATATTATATACATATTTTAAATTATAAGCACTGAAATGATCTCAAACATCTTAATTTTTTCAGATTTATTCGAAATAGATATCATGGTTTCTCCGTATATTTCGCACCGCTTCCATCCTAAGGTAGAGGCCAACATCTCGCTACGTGATACAAATTCCCTTATATATTACAATCATTATGCTTGTTTGTGGATTTCTGTTATATTAAAAACAACATTAATAATGTAAATATTATGTATTTCAACAACTGTCATGATCTCAAACATCTTATTTTCATCTTATTTATTCGTAATGTATATCCTGCTGATTCTGTATTGAAACTACAGCACCCTCCACACTCGTCCTAAGCCCACAACATGTCCAAATATCGTCGTATACAGATCACCTTACCAGTAGCAGCAAGATGTGTGTGTGTGTGTGTGTGTGTGTGTGTGTGTGTGTGTGTGTGTGTGTGTGTGTGTGTGTGTGTGTGTGTATGAGTGTGGGCGTGGGTGTATGAGTGAGTGTGTGTGTGTGTGTGTGTGTGTGTGTGTATGAGAGTGTGTGTATGAGTGTGTGTGTGTGTGTGTGTGTGTGTGTGTGTGTGTGTGTGTATGAGAGTGTGTGTGTATGAGAGTGTGTGTGTGTGTGTGTGTGTGTGTGTATGAGAGTGTGTGTGTCTGTGTGTGTGTATGTGTGAGCACTGGATGTCTTCACATGACGCGGGGCCCGGCCTTCGTATCTGCGCTCGCTCCAAGTGAAATTTTTGTGTTCGAAACTGGATCTGTCTTCAGTGTCTAAATTTTCTTTGACTTACATATTTTTGTGCAATATACAAAAATCTTATTTCTTACTTTAATTTGATGAAAATAATTGTAAACAATATGATATGCTTTTTACTTATTATTAGGAAAAAGGGAACAATTGTAAGTCGAAGCTACAACCACAAAATGCATTGAAACATCAACACCCACACATGTTTGAATGTCACATCTTGTTATTTTCTACATTTCTCTAATATATTACAAGCTTTTTGCTTGTCTTTGGCGTTCTTCTATATTAAAAACAATATATATAATATAAATCTTATGTAGACGATCAACTATAATGGTCTCAAACATCTTACTTTCTTCTGATTTATTTGAAATATATACCCAGATTCTTTCTCATGAAAACACACACATCCGCTTCGCCCCACCCACGTAGAGGGCCCAACGTTCGCAATTTTCAACACTTCCCTAATATATTTCAAGCTTTATGCTTGTTTTTGGTTAGCTTTTCTATAAAAAACAACATATATATTATAAATCTTATTTATTTCTACAACTGTTATGGTCTTGAACGTCTTACTTTCGTCTTATTTAATCGAAATATTATCTCGCTCAGTGTCTACACAGATGAAGTTCTGAAGTTGGTGAGCTGTGATTCGTTACTCGAGAGGATGCAAAACATTGGCAAACGCAGATATTCGTATATTGAAAGTGTTTGCGATATTTTGGTCAGAATTTGCCTAGTCATTGCATCTTGGCAAGAGGTCTTGACATTACATGTAAACGCCTCTAGTTTCTTCAAGGTATTGAGCATTAAAGACTACCACCACTAGACAACAACGAGAACTAGCCACTTTTCTTTGGAAAAACCGCCAAGTGGCCACAGATCACCCACATGCTGTCATTACACAATCCTCGATTGGTACTATAACGTGAAGATGCATCGAGGAGCTTCCGCGGGTAGCATGAGCCTCTCAACAAGAAACGAGGCGTTACTTAATAAAATTTTTTTAAAAATCTAGCTTGCGTTACTAAGTATGTGGAAAAGCGAGTATTGACGTAGTGGACACGTGATGCTCGGCTGTAAAACACTAGACCTTATCGTCACTTTCATACCGCATTCACAGTAATGTGATCGAAGTAAGCTACTTATCGATTATCTTGTTTACTTGTTACGTACACGCCCAAATATGTGATGTCGCGTCTTACGGAGATTTTCGTTCGAAAATTAGATTATGGCAAACCTAACAAATGGAATGAAATATCTTTATAACTTGTCAGGAATGCCACTATATTCGCGAATTGTTAGTGTAATTGAATTAAATATAAATTACATTTGATAATTAAGCCTAATTCATGAGAAACAACCATCAATCATGATATTTCATAAATACCTGTCGAAGCATTTTGACATCGAGCTTTTCGCTCAAAGAGAAATTCAGTCAAAAGAAATTCTCTTTTATATATAAAATGTATACATGCATAAGACTATATATTCATAATGATTTTAAATATTGAGCAAAATACAGCTTTAAAAAATATGTATGAATTGTTTAAACATTCTCCATTAAGAATTATGATAATATGAAATCTACATTTAAACTCTCGCTTGACCATGATGTCATCGGGCAGGACGTTCCTTAAGTTAATGGCAATAGGCTATTAACGTAATATGGTATAACTATTACTCATAGTCTTCACATAACGGTCAGTAATAGGCATCAATTAGTATATTTTAAAATACCTTGCAATATGTTATGATAAATATATTTTTGAATAATGATAATAATATTATAATCTACATCTTTATATAATGACAATAATAATGTTATAATCAATATATCCTTATATAAGGAAAATACTGTTAATAGGTTATAATCTATATAGCTTCAAATAATAATAATAGGCTGTAATTAATATATTGTCTTTAAATTATGATATAATGTTCAACCCTTTGCGCACGATGACGTCATCAAATTCTAGTAACATCAAATATTGGTAACAAAGCTATTATTGTCGTCTTTACATACTGGCTACGTTGTCCTAATACTGTTTTTGAACAATTATTTGCATTATTATGGTGAATGAAAAATGGGTTTTAATGAAGAATTATGAAAAATTTATCGCTATAATCTAAAAAATATTTGAGTTATAGCAATAAATTCTTCATATTTTTTAAATTTTCTTTGAAAACGAAAAATTGAAAAACAATTTTTAAGGAAAGCTTAAGTAAAAAGATACTGAATCTTTAAAAATTTGGAAATACAATAGTTTTATTTCGTTCTAGAATATTTTAAGTGAAAAGAAATAATTTTTGCCACAAATACAAATATGATGTATGCAATTTTAAGGCATATTGCTGTCAAATGATGTGTAAAATTAGGTGATATCAATTAATGCCGAAAACATGAAGGCCTCTTTTAAGGTCTTTTTTTTGCACAAACGAATGAAAATAATTAATAAGGGCGATCAAAAAATCTACAAATTGGTAAGTAATCGTTTTATGGCGTCGACGTACCACTCAGAGTGCGTTAATAGTGTAATTATAAGGAAATGTCGGTTATGATATTACCCTAATACTAAACAACATGGCGGCCGTATATATTGAGATCACTGGATGCAGTTGCTAGATGTCACCAGAACGAAACAATCTGCGCCATCATATATTTGGGCGACTGTACAGTGTACAACAACAATAACAGCAGCAGTAGGCTACGCAGTGGTAGTAGTGGTATTATTATTACTATTATTATTATTATTATTGTTATTATTATAATTATCATTATCAGTAGTAGTAGTAGTAATGTTTTTTTTTATATCATATGTTGTCGGTAAGCTTGTTGAAGGCTTGGATAGTCGGTCTCCGCCCAGAGGCCGACCATCCAAGCCTCCAACAAGCCTACCGACAACATATAATATAAAGAAAAAACATTACTACTACTACTACTACTACTACTACTACTACTGATAATGATAGTAATTATAATAATAATAACAACAACAATAATAATAGTAATAATAATAATATCACTACTACCACTGCGTAGCCTTAGCCTATTGCTGCTGCCATTGTTGTTGTACGTAAACAAGTAAACAAGATAATCGATAAGTAGCTACTTCGATCACGTTACTGTGCAATGCGGTATGCAAGTGACGATCCAATCTAGTGTTTTACAGCCAAGCATCACGTGTCCACTACGTCAATACTCGCTTTCCCACATACTTTTATCTCTTCCTTAATGTTTTCAGTGTCAATGTGAGAGGGAGGCAAATGAAACGTAGTGCTTCATCATCATGATGTGTTCTAGCTCTCCCACGGTAGTGATGATTAACCAAGGATAAGGAAAGTTAGATGATGTTCTTATATATTGGTATAAGATGTTAAGCAGCAGAATTGTTACTTGTCTTTATTTTGCCGAACAGTAACTGTCTTCATTACTTTAAGTCAAGAAAGACACCCGCTCATTTAAGAGGGAAAATGTTTTTGGAACAAGCCACTGCGCCTCGATATCACCTGAACTCAGGTAAACAAGTCAAATCACAATCACTGCCTTATTTTATAGTAGCTATTGTGATTAAGTTAAGATGGTTACCAGAACAAGCAGTAATAAATTTTATTATACAAGAAAATTCTATTGTATCATATTGAATGAAATGACAACATAATACATGCCTTGAAAGAAAAAAGAATTATCGAGGGATGTTCGAAAATCTCGTCGACAGATGCAGCGCCACACGTCTCCACTCCACTCTCCATGCGTGCGCCTTCAAGCCAAGGATAATAGGGTATCGCGATTCGCGAGCGACGCGAGGTTTCAGGAGACTCGAAGCTACAATGCTCAATGTAGGTGATCTATAACGTCTTATTACTGCGCAAGTGTTCCTTAGCTCAATATGGCTAAGCAGCAGCAATTCACAGATGAGCTGGAAAAGCCTTGCATTACTCCAGATGATCTACAGCCCGGGGAATGTAGCACCCTAGTTCCTCTGTCCCTGCCTCCAGGTGTCAACCCAGAAATAGCTGCCAGGGTAAGCCAATAGGTGATGAACAGAGAACCAGAGTGAACCAAAAGGCACGAGGAATCAAAAGACGACTGAAAAAGAGTAATTGTGTGATGGGTGATCTAGTAAGACATTGGCCGTTACCTTTTACCAGTGTAATGTATATCATCCTTCATATTATTTCTGATTCTGATTTGTAATGCGCAGGGCACAGTTGTGGTGCATATCACGCATATATCTAACTAGATAAAATTTTACATCTTCACCATAATGGCGTTTGTTTACAAAATAATATGGCGTCTGCATCTGGTCCAACTACGTACTTTTAGTCTTAGAGAACATTTGATAGTTTCTAAATTAACTTAACCTAATCTAAATTAACCAAAGCTTAACCTACGTTGACAAATAACAATCTTGTTCTAACCAAACTACTTTATTTTTCGAAGAGGTCTCATATAAAACATTGAATATCTCACAAATAGAATTTGCAACGGAAATATAATTAAGAAAACCTCAGAATGCATCAGGTAATGCAAAAATATAACCCTGAATTCTCTAGAGCGTTCTGGTGAAGATGTAAAATAATACCATTAATTATATCGGTATTATTTTACATCTTCTCCAGAATGCTCTAGAGAATTCAGGGTTATATTTTTGCATTACCTGATTCATTTTGAGAAGGTTTTCTTGATGACATTTCCGTCGCAAATTCTTAGTTAGTGAGATATTCAATGTTTTCTGTGAGACCTTTTCTTCGAAAAATAAAGTTTAGTTTGGTTTAAGCAAGGTTCTGTTATTTGTCAAAATAAGTTAAGGTTTGGTTAGGTTAGGTTAATTTAGAAGATATCAAATGTTCTCTATGACCAAAAGTAGGGAGTTGGATGAGGTGCAGAGGCAAGACGCAGACGTAAACAGTCGCCATTGTGGTGAAGATGTAAAATTTTACTATTATATCTCACACAAGCTTCAACAGTAATTGCACCAACATTACTATAAGTCGAAATAAAATTTAGTCTTGAAGTGTTGACACACCTCAGCAGACCTGTTGTTTTTATTTTGACATTAACGATAACATTCATGATTGCCACACTTGTAGATATGATAAGTCATATGAACGCAAAAGGAAAGGCAACGCTATTGACTTGATATTTGTCTTAAGTATTACTACTTATTAGACAGTTGATTGCCATATTCTTTTTACACATATATTAGCAGTGAAACTGTCTTCTTCTTCTTCTTCTTCTTCTTCTTCTTCTTCTTCTTTAAAAAAATCCCGCTTATCGCCAGAACCTGTAAAGAAGAGAGTGAGAGAAATAAAAAAGGGGGGGCAGTTCAAATTAGTATGAGAGGTGTCTTGACACTCCTCTTTTGAAAGAGTTTAAGTCATAGGCAGGTGGAAAAACAGACAAAGGAAGAGAGTTCCAGAGTTTACCAGTGTAAGGGATGAAAGAGTGAAGATACTGGTTAACTCTTGCATTAGGTAGATGGACAGAATAAGGATGAAAAGTAGAAAGTCTTGTGCAGCGAGGCCGCGGGATGGGAGGAGGCATGCAGTTAGCAAGTTCAGAAGAGCACTCAGCATGAAAATAGCGGTAGAAGATAGATAAAGATGCAACATTGCGGCGGTGACTTAAAGAGTCAAGACAGTCAGTTAGAGGAGGAGAGTTGATTAGGCGAAAATCTTTAGACCCCACCCTGTTTAAAAGAGCTGTATGAGTTGAGCCCCCCAAGACATGAGAGCCATACTCCATACATGGGCGGATAAGACCCCTGTACAGAGCAAGCAGCTGAGAGGGAGAGAAAAATGGACACAGACGCCATAGGACACCTAACTTCTTGGAAGCTGATTTAGCAAGAGTAGAGATATGAAATTGTCAGTTTAGATTCTTAGTAAAGGATAGACCGAGTGTGTTCAATGTGGAGGAGAGGGGAAGTTGAGTGTCGTTGAAGAAGAGGGGATAGTTATCTGGAAGGTTATGTCGAGTAGATAATTGTAGAAATTGAGTTTTTGAGGCATTGAACAAAACAAGGTTTGCTCTGCCCCAATCAGAAATTAGTGAAAGATCGGAAGTTAAGCGTCCTATAGCATCTCGCCTTGAGTCATTTAATTCTTGTTGGGTTGGGCGTTGGTTGTACGATGTTGAAAAATGCAAGGTGGTGTCATCAGCATAGGAGTGGATAGAGCATTGAGTCAGATTTAGGAGATCATTGATGAATAATAGAAAGAGAGTGGGTGATAGGACAGAACCCTGAGGAACACCACTGTTGATAGTTTTAGGAGAAGAACAGTGACCGTCCACTACAGCAGCAATAGACTGGTCTGAAAGGAAATTGGAGATGAAGGTACAGAGAGAAGGATAGAATCCGTAGGAGGGTAGTTTAGAAATTAAAGATTTATGCCAGACTCTATCGAAGGCTTTCGATATGTCAAGGCCGACAGCAAAGGTTTCACCGAAGTCCCTAAAAGAGGATGACCAAGATTCAGTGAGGAAAGCAAGAAGATCACCAGTAGATCGGCCTTTACGGAAACCATACTGGCAATCAGAGGGAAGGTTGTGAGCTGATAGATGCCTCATTATCTTCTTGTTAAGGACAGACTCAAAGGCTTTAGAAAGGCAGGAAATCAAAGCTATAGGGCGGTAGTTAGAAGGATTGGAGCAGTCACCTTTTTTAGGAACAGGTTGAATGAGAGCAAATTTCCAGCAAGAAGGATAGGTAGAAGTAGAGAGACACAGACGAAAGAGTTTGACCAGGCAGTGAGCGAGTTCGGAAGCACAGTTTTTGAGAACAATAGGAGGGACTCCATCCGGTCCGTAAGCCTTCCGAGAATCAAGACCAGAGAGGGCCTGGAAAACGTCATGATAAAGAATTTAAATTTTAGGGATGAAGTAGTTAGAGGGTGGAGGAGTAGGAGGAATATGCCCAGTATCATCCAAAGTAGAGTTGGTAGCAAAGGTTTGAGCGAAGAGTTCAGCTTTAGAGAAAGAAGAGACAGTTGTGGGGCCATCTGGTTGAAGTAAAGGAGGGAAAGATGAAGAAGTGAAATTGTTAGAGATATTATTGGCTAGATGTCAGAAATCACGAGAAGAGTTAAAGTTGGAAAGGCTTTGACATTTTCTATTAATGAAGGAGTTTTTAGTAAGTTCGAGAATAGATTTGGCATGATTACGGGCAGAAATATATGTGGTGAATACATTTACGTATTCTAATGAGCAGTGGAACTAATCTAGATAGGTGCAGTTATACTAAGTACACTGTGAGAAATGAGACTAAATGTGTTCCCCTTCTGAGACGCCTTGAGCCAGTGTAGCAGTGTAGTGATGGAGTAACTGACCAAGGCAGCAGTCAAAATTCCCCTAGATTAGGGATGCTAAGAATCTCTAGGATCAGATATGAAACATTAGAAACTTTGACCTTGACATGTATCACATGTTATTAACAGCTAAAATAGTAAAGGTGATCTTGAAATGTTCAAAGAAACTGAAGGGATGGTAGAAGAAGGCAGTGCAGATAGAGAACTAGAGTAAGAGATAGTATAAAAAAATGTTTTGTTTTGGTAGCCTGAAATAGACGGGCAAGAGATGAAGATGATTAGTGGAGGTTAGGAAAGACATTTTTCTTGTAATGGAATCATATAGACTGATGATAGATTATAATGCTAATTAGCAGTGAATTATCACATTATAAAATAGAAGAGTATTATGTGTATTGTATTTTTCAGCTCACAACAAGTATTCTGATGAGACGAGTTTATTGCTCCACTTGCCCATGGACTCAGTGGCTTCTTCTTGCCTCCGTTGGAATCCTGCATGGACAAGCAACTCCTACACTGGATTCTGTAAGTCTGCATATGTTGCAAGGGACACTGAATGATAAACTTGCTTCAAGTGGAGATTTATTAGTTGATGCAGAAGAGAATGCTGAAACTCACTTGAGTGTAGAGGAGGTGCAAGTAAAAAGAGACAGTTTAGAAGATGTAGGTGTAGATTTGGGAAGTACTTTTGATAAAGACAGAAGTTTTATAGAACCAAGCAATACCTCTCAAAAAAATACAGTTACTGGAGACAAAAATACATTAGAAATAACTCTTACTCCTCTGAAGAATAATACCCTAAAGACAAGCTATATTTCTCCCAAAAAAAGATATCACAGTGAAAATAAAAAATCTTTTAAAGTAGCCTCCTATCCTTCAAAAGACTGTAATTTCAATGAAGAAAAGCATAACCAAAAAGCATGCTCAGTTCCTCCAAAAGAGGATAAAATTTCCGTACAAGATGTCTTGTCCTTATCAAAAGAACTTGATTTAAAAAAAGATAAAAACTTATTAGAAACAAGCCAAGCTCACCACAAAAAACATTGTCTCCATGAAGATAATATCCCCTCAGGATCAACCCTTTCGTATAGGTCCACAGGTACTAGTACATTAGTCCATAAACAAAGTATCAGTGTCCAGGTAACTCCAAAAAAATTGGGATTTCATGTCAGTAAGTGGGTTCAGTTCAATGGACCACGGCGAATTGAGGTGGCAGTACAAACTGAACCTTTACCAAGTTATGAAACAGTACAGCTTGAAAATTTAGAGACCCAAATTTATACTGGCTGCCTCTCCAAAACATTTGCTGACAAAGAGGCTCAGACATTAATAAAGGCCAAAAGAGAGACAAGTTCCCAGACTGGCACTATAGACTTGGGGGCAGGGGATCAGCCATCACAGCCTGTGTGGAAGATGATTTCACTGTCAGGTGTACCCAAAAGAAAGAAGCATTTAGCACCAGGGAAAAAATCTAAGATGAAAATTGATATAGGTAATGATCAGGAAGAGAGTAATAACATAGATAAAGTTCTTGAAGACGACGGTATAGAAAGCTTCATCTTAAAAGAAAAGCACCATTTTCATGGTAATCCCTTGTTGAAAGGCAAAGCGAGTATGCCTGTGGAGATTCCCCTCAATTCTGTAATGAGTTTGCATGATCCTGCCTTTCAAGATCCAAGGCTGTTATCAAAATCACACACTTCATAGATTGTTATTAATACATCTAGTAGTACTTTTTTGGCACGAGTAAGGTGGCATCTAAAAAAGGAGCAGAACAAAAAGTTTACTTACTTTGCGACTTATTTAAAAAAAAAAATTTCATTCTGCCATGAGTATTGAGTTAACTCAAATGTATTATGCTATTTGTAGACCAAATTATCCATAAAAAGAAAAGTTTATGTTGGAGGTTGGATGGCAGTGGTGATGCTTGCAGCTCCAGACCTGAGGGTTGGGTGTTTGAACCACCTCTCAAGACTATTTGATGGGAGAGGTAGCACCATTCTATAACCCTGACAGGGTTGCATGACCATCATTGTCAGGCCTGCATAGAATTAAATTTCACCATTTCCTTCATATTAAGAAAAAATGTTGATACTAAATTGCCATTGTATAAATATTGATGTGTAAATGTAATTTGAATATTTTTAGTCTTGCAGTCTGTCAATGCAAGTCGTCCTAAATAAGATGACAAAAGTTGGTGATATACTGTATAGTAAAGTATTTTATATGATTGTGTTATAGTTGTGCACATATGTATGCATTGTTGTTATGATTATCATTACTATTATTATTATCATCTTGATCTATCCGTAAACATAGCTAATTTTACCTTGAAGGGAATAGCTAAGATAAGGCATTTACAACTTGGGGAGACATTACTGTCCCCTATCCCTCTGTACTCTGTCTTCTTGTAGGAGAGAATACAGAGGAGGGCTTCCCAGACCTCGCCCCATCCCTTTTGGTTGACTTTTATTATACAGAATATGGTGGTAGTATTCTTGCAGCCTCCACTACAGGGCAGATCATTATTATTATTATTATTATTATTATTATTATTATTATTATTATTATTCTCCCTTCTCTTCTTTATGGGCCTAGGGGATAATTGAGAGATGTGTATGTATATGTATTTATCTAGTTTGTATGGGTGTGTGTATGAGCACCTTGTCTCGGCTATCCTCCATTAAGGGGATTACAGTCTGATATATAGATAAGTAAATAGATTATTAGTATTAGTATTATTTGAGTGGATTATACTTATTTTTTCCTCTTGGGGCTTCGGGGATAGGTGAGATAAGTATATATATATGTGTGTATGTGTGCCTTGTTTTGACTATCCCCCTTTAGAGGGATAACTAACTAGTATATTGATAGATAGATTTAATAAAAAATTTATTGTAATCATTATTATTAATATTGCTGTTATTATTATTATTATTATTATTATTATTATTATTTCTATTATTATTATTATTATTGATATTATACAAAATGAGGTGTCTGGGAATCCTTTTCTTTATTCTCTCTTATGAATAAACAGGCTGCAAAAGGAGAGGAGAGAGTAAAGTCTCTCTCAACCTTAAATGCCTTGTTTTGCCTAACACCTTTCAATTGGGTTATAGGCCAAGTATATTGATAGAATAGATTATTATTATTATTATTGTTATTATTATTATTATCATCCCTGTGGCAGGAACTGCAAGAATACTACACCGTATTTCATGCGGATTGTAAAAGGCAACAAAAAGGGACAGAACGAGTGGTCTGGGAAGGTCCCTCCTTTGAATTCTCTCCTATGAAAAGATAGGGTGCAGAAGGATAAGGGGAAAATTAAGTCTTCCTGAACCCTAAAGACCTTGTCTTGGCTACTCCCTTTTAATGAAAATGTAAGCCAGGTATATACTAGATAGATATATTACTATTATAATTTTATTATTATTATTATTATTATTATTATTGCTATTATTATTATTATTATTATTATTATTATTATTATTATTATTATTATTATTATTATTATCATCATCCCAGTTCAGATGAAGACAAAATGGGTTTGCTTTCTCAAATGTTGTAATCCTTGCTCACCTAGCAGTAAATAATTACGGGAATATGCTAAGAGTTTGTGATATTGCAATTCTGGCAGGAGATGAAGGCTGGGAATCCTATCCTGTATGTGTGTGTGATTGAGTGTTTATTTACCATGGCCTGGAGGATCACGCGTTGGACTCGTGATCGTCAGCCATTACCCTCCCCGGAAAAGCTCAGACCTCATAGAAACGGATCTATAGGTAAGGCTGAGACACCTCACACATCACACCCCCCCATCCCCTTGCTCAAGGGGAACAGTAACTACTCCCTGTAAGTGAAAAATCCACACCTTGCTGGATGGCAGACAGGGACGGTAACTGCTGACCCACGGGAATGGGTATGTATGTGTGTTTGTAATTCACCATGGTATGTAGGATCATGTGCTGCACTCAAGATTGTCAGCCATTACCCTCCCCGGAGGAGCTCATTGCTCATAGAGATAGATCTATGGCTAAAGCTGAAACCTATCACACATCACACACCCTCATCCCCTTGCTCAAGGGAAACAGTAACCACTCCCTGTAAGTGAAATATCCTGAGCGGGATTCAAACCTACACCTTGCCAGTTAGCGTTAACCATTGACCCACAGGATCGGGTCAGTGTGTGTGTGTTGTGTGCTTTCTCTAAGACACCAGCAATGGTCTAAGCCACACCCTGAAGAGTAAAATAAACGTGGTATAAAAATCATATATATATATATATATATATATATATATATATATATATATATATATATATATATATATATATATATATATATATATATATATATATATATATATATATATATATATATATATATATATATATATATATATATATATATATATTTATACACGTTATTCTTTTTATTATTATTATTATCATTATGATTATTGTCATTATTATTGTTAATATTACTATTATTATTATTATTATTATTTTGCCCTGTCTGGGGGGCTACAAGAATTCTACCACCGCTATCCCTATGGTTCGTAAAAGTGACAAAAGGGACGGAACGAGGGGTCTGGGAATCCCCTCCTCTGTATACTTTCCTATAAAAAGACAAGTGCAGAGGAGGAAAGGAGAGTTATGTCTACACGAACCCTGGCGTGCCTTGTCTTGGCTACCTCCATTTAGGGGGATAACAGCCTGGTATATAGATATAGATAGATTATTATTATAATTATTATTATGATAAATTGGAGTGAGAGTCCTATGGTTTTCCCCTGCCACTTCATATTTAACTCATTCTTTTTCCATCCCTGCACCTGATATGATCCAAGATGCACGAGAACCTCCTCCAAGGGTCATCAAGGCTGTGTCATTACTCATGCATTCACCACTTCTCTCCATTCACTTGTATTACAAATAATCATCCTTCCTTGCACAACAGACCTTCCTCTCATTCAGCAATCTTTATACACCTTCCATCTATCCCATTTGTGGCCTTCTTTTCAACTTCATATCTTTCACATTGGATCGTACTATTCTCTTCACCAACCAGTCTTCCTCCGTTCTCTCCATGTGTACAAACCACCTTAATAACTCTGCTCTGTTCAATCAGCCAACTCTCGTAACAACAGTACTCCTTCGCACCTTCTAATTTTTCAGTCAGTCCATATGTGTCACTCCATACAAACTCCTGGCTAATACAGTGGTAGCGCGGTGGCCTTGCATTCGCTTGGTCGGCAGATCAAGTCTCTACCCAGGCTTGTGATGCTTAAGCTGTTTACTGGGGAGGAACTGCTATGGTCGGGCACCACAGTTGGGGGTTGGGCTTGCCCGGCTGACGTTCTGGAGAGCATCTTCATTGATGGATACCGGAACTGAAACCCATGCCACCTTTTACCTTACCCATCGCCATTGTATATTTAATCATATCTTCTCTGCAACTGGCAAACTCCATATTTCAGCCCCATATAGTGCATTTGGCACATAATTATTATGATTTTTTTTTTTTTTTTTTTTAAATTATTATTATTATTATTATTATCATTATTATTATTATTATTATTATTATTATTATTATTCTTTATTTATACAAGGATATAGTAAACCTAGAAAATAAAATATCATTGAAAGGGAATGCTTGATCATTATATTCAAAGATTTATTTTCATGTTACTTTTTGCCACATTTACTGCAAAATATTAAGTGTAAAGAGCATAGGTACTGTTTACCTTTGATGATATATTGTACTGCAACACAGTAACTCCATGGCTTTATTTATCATCATATTTTTTGAAAAAAATAATACTGTCAGTTCCTTACTTACCATTATTCATTCATAGCAGGTATGTACTTTAATGCACTTTACTACACTGTACTGTAATATATTTCCAACATTTTTGGAAATCAATTTAAGTAAGTTTGTTAAAAAGAAAATAGACTGAATGCAGAGTAAGTGGCATATCATGATGTATGTAGCCAGACTGGTAGGCTGACTGCTGTTTGTTCAGTAGTTATGATATCCATGTTTGTCAAACATAGTTTAGTAAGTGTGAAAAATGTTTGATAGGGATACTTTGTGCATTTGATCAAAGAATTATTATATATAAAGGTGCATAAAACTAAGGGTCTGCTTTACTTGAAATGTGAGGAATGAATTTTGTCAAAACAAAGAATTTAATTTTGATTTGCCAATATTTGTATCCTTAAACATTTGACTACAATTTTTTGAAATTATGAAAGAAGTGATTTTTCCTTTTCCCTGGTTAATGTCTGCTGAATTTGCATTTAGAAAAAGGAAAATGATCATAGAAATTTTTCAAGATACGAAAATTAACAAAATACACACATTGAAACACAAAATGCACATTTTTGCGACACCAATTGGACCAGTCCTGCCCAGTAAAACACGTTCAGAGGTGCATCCACTACCTTGCTAAAACCACCAGACCAATCCCGTCCTTTCCATGACTGCTATTGGTTGGAAGATCAAATGGGTGTTCTGAGTAGGAGTGAAGGTGACACAAGGCAAATGTCAAATGCATAGAATAATGAATTCTCTCTTGCAATGGATTGTTAACCCAATTATTAGGCATTACTTTTGCCATGTGCAATTAACGTATCATCAAAAATTCCATGTTACCACTGACTGGGATTTCATTGAAAATAAATTAATGCCAAGATTTTTTATATATATACCAGCTACATAATTTGGCTGACTTTGCAATACAGTACATGTTAGTTTACTTTACATAGACATTCTCTTTTTAATTTTCCATATAATCTCTCCCCCATGGGATCTACCTTGACGTGGTGGGGGGCTTGTGTGTCCGTCAGGACCGACAAGATGATCCCGAACGTAGGCTGGTGTGGGTCACCGGTGCTGCCCGCCACGGGGATCGCCCATCGTTGGCTGGAGAGTGCCTGGGCCGTAGGCATCGAGGCTGGGGTCTTTGCTCACCACTGCGGGGCAAACTTTCGGTGCCACAAGGGCTGCCTTTTAAACCGGGTAGTCCTGTGGGGGACGAGGTACCCCGTCCCCAGCGGCAGCACTCGGCCCCTTTTGCCGATCCGGTAGGCGGTTTACCCGTGACCCCCTATAGTGCCCCCACCTTCGACTTACGATTGATTGCGATCCTTGTCAGGTAGGCAATAATTGTTGAATACCACCCTGGCAATTCCTTAGACACCCAGATCTAAGGATCCTCCAGTATGACACTCTAGGAAGCTAGGGTACAGATAACGTCTGTTCTTCAGAGACGTGAATTTCAGGGATGTAATAATTCTTGTGTTAACTCAAGGGTTTATTCTTAAGTTATAATATGGTACTCCTTGTACCTTCCTCTACGTTACTTCCTACTCTCCTTGTGGAGTCGTGTTATACACTAAACATCGACTCCTTCCTACTTCTCCTGTGAATCGTGTTATATACTAAACAACGACTCACTCTATCTCGGATTACTTCCTTTTTATGTTACCTTCTAACTCTACTCGTGATTCGTGTTATACACTAAACAACAACTCACTTCACCTATAATCTACTTAGTATAATCCTATCAATACCTCCTAGACCCTTCTATTTGTACACAACCCAGCCCGTCTCTCAGCTTCTACTCACGATACAGAAAACCAGGTATGCAGCGACCATCTCGTCAGTTCGTCCGTGTTCTTCTTCTTTCTTCACAAGTCTCTTCTTCCTTCTTTATCCTTGTGTTCCTCTTCTTAGTCTCTTCTTTGTGCAAGGCTCTTCTTCCTTCTTAACCTTGTCTTGTCTCCTGTAAGGTTCTTCTTCTGTCTTATAACCTTACATTCGATTAAGGATCTCTTCTGTAGCTTTATCCCTAATCCTCTTATGAAATTCTTCTCTTTGACTTTGGTGAAGTCTTCTATTTCTTGTGAACTCTATTCTTGTATCTGAGTTCCGCTGAGATGGAGCGTGAGCGGGTCTAGAGGTGAGTTTTCAGCTGACTGTTCGCTCTTGCTTCTCGGGGGCTTCTGGTGTATGTGTCCTGCAGCCTCCACGAATTTGGTTCAATCTATCTGGGTCCGACTCTCGAGGTACTCTCACATTTCGTGATTAACGTGTTTTATTATCCCTTAGCAATGGGGTACGTGTAATGGACCTTCCATGCTTCTAACCTTTGATCCTTTGCTAATAAGTACATCGCATTGTTTTGACAGCAAGGAACTCCTTGGTTCTCCGAGGCCTTCATTATTCTTCTCTTTGACGGGACGGATCATATTTTCATAAACATCCTGCAAGGCGGAGACCTGCACGGGGCCTCTCGTAACTGGACCTCTCGTAACTTTCCGTTCCTTTGTTACTCTGTATAATTTGTTCCTTCCTCTTGTTCTTCATTGTTTTCTTCCTCATGTATATTTAAAGTACTATTTGTTGGTTCCAACATCACTCTCCCCTTTGAAAGACCTCGTCCCCGAGGTTGTGGTGGGACCGGCGTTTTCCTTTTGCGCACTGTCACCAGCTGCCACGCCTCTTGTTGCACGGTCCTTCGCGCATGGAACATCATGTAATAGTTACTAGCACATGCAGCAATCACCACCATGGCCATTAGGATTCCAAACAATGCTAGAGTCCAAGTGGGTATGGTGCTCGGCTGCGGCTGCTCTTCTGGGAGTATTGACTGCAGACTAGTCATCAGATCCAATAAAGGAACAGGTAGTCTGCTCTTGTCGAAGGAGGGCAGGTGAGAGACATTCTGTAGCCATTTGAGTTCGGTGGGTCGTATTACCATGTCGACCGCCAAGGTGGGTCGTGTTATGGTGAGTGGAAGGTGCTTTGCGATAGTATCATGAGCTGGGAGCGTGAGTGACGGGCTGTGTGCGCTACATTCCTGACCTAATGTGAGTACACCCGTCCCATTAACTATTTGTTTTGTCTTGGAGACTGGGTTTGTTGGACAATTCAGCGTTAATGTAATAGGACTACTTGTGGAAAACGTCCAGTGTCCTTGTCCCTTAATAAAGATTGGCGGGAAACTCTTTACTATATAATACTCACATAGGATTACTGCCAGAGGTTTTCCTAAGAATGTTGCTGATTCACAGGTATCTGTTGAAGACTCATACACTGGTCCTACTGGTGGACATAAAAACAGATTATCATGTTTACTACAGTGTTCAAAATTATTCATCAAAAAGTAAGCATTCCTATCCTCACTTATTGCTATATACTTTGCAACAGGCCTATTTTGTACATAATAATTTTCTTCTGGGAGCGCATAAGGAAGAGAATCGATCTGGAAGACATCGAAAGTGTCTACCGGATTTCCTCTCATAGGGATCGTGAAATAGAAACTGTGCGAATCGGGCTGGATTGTGGGTCTGGAGGTAACTCTGATTGCATCCCCATATAACGCTACATACTCTGGGACTTGTGGGAATAACAGTCCCGATGGTCTTATTGACGCCTCTTAAAATACTAAGTAATACTTCGTCTGATATAATTGCAGGAGTCACTCGTCTGTAATAATGCTAAGAGTCCCACCTTCAAATTTATATTATCATTACTGAGGGTAATCAATGCAAGTTCTAAGTTCATAAGAGCCTCGAGCATTCTTTGCTCACCTTTAATTGTTAACGTTTGAATGGAAAATTCTCTTATTATTCTACTTGATAGGTCTGTTGCCTCTTGCAACTTAGACAACGCTGATTTCATCGAATGCATTTCCCTAATAGTCATATTTAAAATATTAGAGTGAACATTCAGCATTACTCTTTCTTTCTCCATCAGTCTATATCAACTGCATCTTGTTATGTATTTCATCTACTTGTTCTTGTGTCGCTGTACCAAACAGGACATTGGATATTGATCCTAGTATATTGAAGGCACCTCTTCTAAATCGGTATGGCTTCGTATCAGCTCCTACAATATATTTTTAAAATTCGTTTGTATCCACAAACAATTTCTCAAACTCTACATCAAAATTTCTTAAGGTTCTTTTCAAAGACGCTACTACTGGATAACTAGTGTTCATGTGTTCTACATTCCATTCTATGTCGGCTGTCATATTCCTTACTTGTATCAATGGATTCTGCACATCTTGGGCTCTTAGATCAAAGGGGATCACATACTGTCTTCCTGTTAACAGTAGTCTAAACACTGGCGTGAAACACATTCCCGCCCGTATTGTAGTTTCTTGCGTCGGTTGGTTTGCCGATGCTCCCAGTAGGATGCCCATCTGCAACAAACAACCGTCTTAATTTCTCTCGTATTCTAATGGGCTTGGCATTACATGAGGAAGTTCAGGTGCTCTACCTCTTGATCGGAGGTTATACGAATCTTCAGATTCCTGTCTTATTTGTTCATTATCTGTTCTCTCCTGAACTTCTTCTCTATCTCCTTCTAGCTCTGGAGTTGTCACTTCTGCACCTATCTCTTCTGGTGTCTCTATTTCTCTTTGCTTCTGTACTTCTTCCTCTGGTATATATTCTGGGTAAGTCAACTCCTCATAGTTTGACTCCTGTAAGGGGTAAGCTCTTCTTACTCTCTCACTTTCTCTAATAGTAATACTCTCTTCAGGAATTATTCTCATCCTGTCTGTATGTACTGTAACTTCTCTACCAGTCCTAATATTCTTCAGTTTCATTACTACCTCACTTATAACTCTTTTAACTCTATATGGTCCGTCATACAATGGTTGTAACTTCTTATTTTCTCCTCTTATTTGTACATGTTTTACATATACTCTGTCACCAAGCTTTATAGGTTTAACCTTGGTGATTCTTCTATAATTTCTCTCCATTTCTTCTCGTCCTTCTTCAATATATGCGGCACATCTTTCGTAGACCTTTCTTGCTACTATGGCCATTTCTTCTTTATAATCATCCACATTGTACCATGATCTTCTTTCGCCCTCTAACATCTTATACGGAATGTTAGGGTCTCTCAAGTGTAGTAAATAATAAGGACTGTCTCTTATCACTCTGTGATACGCTGTATTGTAGGCTTGTGTTGCCACTGGAACCATTTCATCCCATATTGATCGATTATTTTCGACTAGGGTTCTTAATATATTCATGAGAGTATAATTTGCTCTCTCTATTATTCCATTTGCAGACGGTCGATATGCCGTTACTGTCGCATGCTTCATCTCTAATTGCACTGCAATTCCATCAAATATTTGATTCACAAATTCTCTACCTTGGTCAGTGACCACGGTCCTTGGGACACCATGCATACATACTACGCTCTTATAGAAAGCGCGTGTCACCTCTACCGCTTCCTTGCTTCTTAGTGGTGCCGTGATAAGGAATCGAGTAAATACATCTATCACTGTAAGAATATATTTCTTTCCCTTATCTGACGTTCCCATGGGTCCAACTAGATCCATGTGTATACGCTCAAAAGGCACACTAACATCAGGATAGTATCTTAGAGGTGCAGGGTATACGTTTCCGATACTTTTAAATCTGCAACATACCGTACACTTCTTGCAATACTCCTCTACATCTCTCTTCATTCCCGGCCAGAAAGCAAATTTCTGTGCCCTGTTCAGTGTAACCTTAACCCCTCCGTGCCCGGCCGTTGGCGACGAATGAGCCAAGTTTAGCACCTTAGGAATGTACTCAAAAGGTAGTACCACAGCCTTTATCTTTTCTCCATAAGGACTAATAATTTCTCTATATAATACATCACTCTCTAGTCTCAATTCTGCTAGAGGTAATCTCGTATTTTGCTTTTCTTCTTTCATTTTCTTCATTATTGCTTCCGAGCACCCTCTTTTATAATTTCTTTTACTATTTTATATCCTCGGTCAGTATTCTGTAACCGTTTTATTTCCTCAATGCTCCAGTTCAAGGGTTCTTCTCCCTCCTCTAGTTTCTCTTTTTGTTTAGTGACAGCTCCTACCATCATTACTTTATCTCTGGGATCCTCTAATTCAATTTTCTCTACCTTTCTCATTCTGGATAGAAAATCTGCTACTGGATTTTCTTTTCCTGGTAGGTAAGTCACATTAAAATCATATTCAGACAATAGAGTCTGCCATCTCGCTATTCGTCCACTTGGCGTTGCTTTACTCAGCAGCCATACCAATGGCCGATGATCTGTATGTATTTCTATATATAGCCTAGACAAAGAGGTCTGTTTACTTGCAACCCATAAATTACTGCTAATGCTTCTCTTTCTATCACAGGATATTTACTTTCTGCATTATTCAGTGCTCTGCTGAAAAACGTAAGTGGTCTGAGGTTTCCTTCCTCATCCTTTTGCTGTAACACGCCTCCAATGCTTACTTCTGACGCATCAGTCGTTAATACGAAATCCTTTTTGAAATCGGGGAACTTAAATATTATTTTCTCCGTTAATTCTGTCTTTAATTTTCCAAATGCCTCTTGGGCAGCCTCATTCCACTCTATGGGAGTTTTGTCATTCTTTTTGTGCGGTCCCTTTTTCCCGCTTAATAATTTAGTCAATGGTCTAGCTACCATCGAATACTTTGGAATGAACTTTCTATAGTAATTTATCATACCTAAGAAAGACTGTAATTCTCTTACAGTTTTAGGAATAGGTGCTAATTTGATAGCCTCTACCTTTGAAGGTTGAGGTTTGAGTCCATCTGCGCTTATTACATGACCCAAATATTCTACTTCTTGTTTGAAGAACTCACTTTTTTCTAGCTTTAGCGTTAGCTTTGCAGCTCTTAATCTCTCGAACACTTGTTCTAAGTTTTCTGCATGTTGCTGAAGGTTTGTTCCTTGGACCACGATGTCATCTAGGTACACATGTGCAGTTGTACCGATTAATCCTGCTAATACTGTATTGACTATCCGCTGGAACGAGCTAGGGGCATCTTTAAGTCCGAACGGGAGACTTGTAAATTTCCAGTGTCCTTCAGGTGATGAGAAGGATGTCTTCTCCATGCTCTCTGGATCTAACGGAATCTGGTGGTAGCCTTGTTTCATATCTAAACAGGAAAACAATTTACTTTTCCCTAATTGATTTAATATGTTTTGGATGCTGGGTAGGGGATATCTATCCGCTCTTAATCTAAGGTTCAATGCTCGGAAATCTAAGCATAATCTAATTCCTCCATCTTTTTTTAAGACTGGGATTAATGGTGAGTTATACGCGGAGCGAGAAGGTATAATTATCCCTTCTTCCTGCATTCGCTTTAACTCCTCGCGTACCTTCTCATGGTGACTGACAGGTATTGGATAAGGTCTCTTATACACTACTTCGTCATCCATTTGCCTGATGGTATGCATATAATAAGGAGTGACGGTGAGTGGGTCCTTGTCAGTAGCAAAAACATCCTGATATTTCCTGATCAGTGCCTTTAACACTGTATTCTCTTCTGTATTTGGAGGCAACTTTTTATCCACCATTTCATATAATCTCTTTAATTTTTCTTCCTGCGTGACCCGTTGCTCCTTCTGTTGTGTCACGCTGGCCACCGTTGGTAACTGTTGTGTAATGTATGAGCAGCTGCTCATACATTACACAACAGTTACCAACGGTGGCCAAGATCCTATATGTTTGCCGGTTCGGATTTGGAATGGATGCTCGCTTTATTTTCTCTAGGGAGGAAGCCCATCGACACTGCAGTTGCCCATCTGTTGTGAATATCCATCCCTCTGGCACTACAGACAACTCCCCACCAGGGAATTCAGATATAAAATTGCTGCTGAAATTTAAAAAAAAATTATACATATATAAAAACATATTAGTTATTACATTATAATACATTGTAAGCAATATATAATAGTCATAGAATCCAACTTTTAGAATTTAATGCTGTAGTATTTTTACTTTGATATTGGCATCGCTATTAAATTATGTAGCTGTTGTTGTTAGTGTTGTTAGTAACAATTGCTTTTTAGTGTTATTTGTTGAGACTACCATCAATACATACATAGCTACATATATTGCATGTATGTATGTACAACGCATGATTTGAAAACTCACTAATGTAGTACTAAAACACCATGCAGACTAACAGATGATGCGGACTTTAAAAGTTAGAAAGTAGCCGGACTAGACTGCAAATATCAATGATACTTACGAGGAATGCATTAGTTGCACAATAACTGCTGTGTTTGTCTGGTCCTTGTCAAACAAAGAAAGAGGAATGCATTTTGAAAAGGTTTTCTTAATTACATTTCCGTCACAAATGCTAGTGTGACGGCGCCTTAATTAGTAAGATAGTCAATGTTTTCTGTGAGACCTCTTCGAAAAATAAAGTTTAGTTTGGTTTAAACAAGGTTCTGCTATTTGTCAATGTAGGTTAAGGTTTGGTTAGGTTACATTAATATAGAAGCTATCAAATGTTCTCTATGACCACAAGTAGGGAGTTGGACGAGGGGCAATCCCGATACGTAGACGTAAACAAACCATTATGGTGAAGATGTAAAATTTTATCCCATGAACTAAAAAAAGATTGGAAACCACTGATTTAACATAACATAACATAACATTGAATTCCTAACATAAATTGAAAAATGCTTCCCAAGGTAAATAATGGTGAGCACCGCCTGAAACCTTCACAAATGTGTTGAGTACGCACCGATATCATCCGAGCAGTAGTTATGCAGAAATACCAAAACTGCATCATACTGCGGCTATAATTGCTACGTACAGACTCTATTATATGCTAGTCAGTTCAAGTTGCCAAGTATCTCATTCACCTAGTTGTGGCCAAAACTGGGTGCTTCGCACTGCTTGATGTGAGTAGCGACAAGATATGGGTGCCCCGCAGGCTGTGGGTTAAAACTCCTCTATACCGGCTTATAATCTTATGTGCGTATAAAGAACGATTGTTTTTCCTATCTCATTAGTTCCTTTAACATTTACCTGACAGTTTTATATTGATTTATCATATGCTTTGAGGAACAAAATGAAATCAATCATTGCTCACCTTTGAAACGGCATTTCCATTGTTCGCCATATTCAAACTTCTGAGACGCATGCGCATAGCGCAAGATCAGATCAGATGATTTTGATCTTGATTTTTATATCACAGATGACTTGAAATTTCCCTCAAGTAAAACCTTTGTATCGGCAGCTCCTGTGAGGAAGACAAGAAAAAAAATGGAAAGCGCACAGAAAAAAAAGAAAAAGAAAAGATGCATACTCTAATTACACGCCCTATAGTTTCTCGATCTCGCATATCACATTTTCTCCAGAAACTCTTTCCCAGCGTTCACGAGCATGAACGGATCATATATATATATATATATATATATATATATATATATATATATATATATATATATATATATATATATATATACATATATATATATATATATATATATATATATATATATATATATATGTGTGTGTATATATATATATATATATATATATATATATATATATATATATATATATACATACATATATATATATATATATATATATATATATATATATATATATATATATATATATATATATATATTATACAGAGCTGGGCGCGTCACTC
>JAXIVD010004656.1:30000-32500 GCA_036785275.1 Cancer borealis | reverse complement strand
AGCCTCTACACGCGTCTATCTACGTGATAGAAGTCATGTACGCCAAACGTCCCCCCCTATATATTAATCCAGAGATCAGGCTCAATAGATATCTAAATGTTACTTATTCAGCGTCAAAATTAATTTCCTATAAGCTGATAACAATTTCATGTTTCGATAATCAATTAGTAAAAAGATCAAAGGAGTAACGTTCCCGAAACCACCCCTTCCCCCTCTTCTCATTCCCGCCTTTTTTCCCGGGGAATAGCGTCAGAAGCCACTCACCCCAGCCTCCCATTACAGTTTGGTAAAATCGCTCACGTAATTTCTCAATATTAGTGAGATCCTGTGCCTCTCAATATTCTTATATAGCCTATAATCTTCCCCATTTGCCTGACAATACATGTAAACCTCTTTTGAGATCTATTATAAATGGATAATACTAATTTCCTTCCCTTAAAGAAGGACAACGTAATTCCAAAACCACATGGTCCCTTGTCCCCCCCAAAAAAAAAATTTCATGGTGTACAATATACCTTTTTCACAGAGACAGAGACAGAGACAGAGACAGAGACAGAGACAGAGACACAGACAGAGACAGAGAGACAGAGACAGAGAGACAGAGACAGAGACAGAGACAGAGACAGAGACACAGACACAGAGACAGAGACACAGAGACAGACACAGACACACAGAGACAGAGACAGAGACACAGAGACAGAGACAGAGACAGAGACACAGAGACAGAGACAGAGACAGAGACACAGAGACAGAGACACAGAGACAGAGACAGAGACAGAGACAGAGACAGAGACAGAGACACAGAGACAGAGACAGAGACAGAGACAGAGACAGACACACAGAGACAGAGACAGAGACAGAGACAGAGACAGAGACAGAGACACAGAGACAGAGACAGAGAGACAGAGACAGAGACACAGAGACAGAGACAGAGACAGAGACAGAGACAGAGAGACAGAGACAGAGACAGAGACAGAGACACAGACACAGAGACAGAGACAGACACACAGAGACAGACACAGACACACAGAGACAGAGACAGACACACAGACACAGAGACAGAGAGACAGAGACAGAGACAGAGACACAGACAGAGACAGAGAGACAGAGAGACAGAGAGACAGAGAGACACAGAGACAGACAGAGACAGAGACAGAGACACAGAGACAGAGACAGAGACACAGAGACAGAGACAGAGACAGAGACAGAGACACAGAGACAGAGACACAGAGACAGAGACAGAGACAGAGACAGAGACACAGAGACAGAGACAGACACACAGAGACAGACACAGACACACAGAGACAGAGACAGACACACAGACACAGAGACAGAGAGACAGAGACAGAGACAGAGACACAGAGACAGAGAGACAGAGACAGAGACAGAGACAGAGACAGAGACACAGACACAGAGACAGAGACACAGAGACAGACACAGACACACAGAGACAGAGACAGAGACACAGAGACAGAGACACAGAGACAGAGACACAGAGACAGAGACAGAGACAGAGACACAGAGACAGAGACACAGAGACAGAGACAGAGACAGAGACAGAGACAGAGACAGAGACACAGAGACAGAGACAGAGACAGAGACAGAGACAGAGACAGAGACACAGAGACAGAGACAGAGACAGAGACAGAGACAGACACACAGAGACAGAGACAGAGACAGAGACAGAGACACAGAGACAGAGACACAGAGACAGAGACAGAGACAGAGACAGAGACACAGAGACAGAGAGACAGAGAGACACAGACAGAGAGACACAGACAGAGAGACACAGACAGAGAGACACAGACAGAGAGACACAGACACAGAGACAGAGAGACAGAGAGACAGAGAGACAGAGAGACAGAGAGACAGAGAGACAGAGAGACAGAGAGACAGAGAGACACAGAGACAGAGACAGAGACAGAGACAGAGACACAGAGACAGAGACAGAGACACAGAGACAGAGACAGAGACACAGAGACAGAGACACAGAGACAGAGACAGAGACAGAGACAGAGACAGAGACAGAGACACAGACAGAGACAGAGAGACAGAGACAGAGAGACAGAGACAGAGACAGAGACAGAGACACAGACACAGAGACAGAGACACAGAGACAGACACAGACACACAGAGACAGAGACAGAGACACAGAGACAGAGACAGAGACAGAGACACAGAGACAGAGACAGAGACAGAGACACAGAGACAGAGACACAGAGACAGAGACAGAGACAGAGACAGAGACAGAGACAGAGACACAGAGACAGAGACAGAGACAGAGACAGAGACAGACACACAGAGACAGAGACAGAGACAGAGACAGAGACAGAGACAGAGACACAGAGACAGAGACAGAGAGACAGAGACAGAGACACAGAGACAGAGACAGAGACAGAGACAGAGACAGAGAGACAGAGACAGAGACAGAGACAGAGACACAGACACAGAGACAGAGACAGACACACAGAGACAGACACAGACACACAGAGACAGAGAC
>JAXIVD010004656.1:2500-7500 GCA_036785275.1 Cancer borealis | reverse complement strand
GGCTACTCGTTAATACTGGTATTGTACGACGCATTAATTGAAGCCGCTATGTGAGTGATCCACTTATGCCATTGTTCTGTAAAGCCGTTTGCGATGTGTCGGATCGCAGATAAGACCTTACCGTTCGCACGCTCTGTAGCACCATTCTGAAAAGTCGCATGAGCATTGACAAAAGTCTGCTTAATGTTGAAAGTAGCACATAACTCTTCAATGATGGCATTCCTAAACTCTGCACCGTTATCTGATATAATCACGCGCGGGGTGGTAAATGGGTTAATGATATGCTCCACAAGGGCTTTTGCAACTGAGGCTGCAGACTTATCTTGCAATGGTGCCAGGACAACATAACGTGAAAAATGATCAACGCAGACAAACAGATACTGTTGACCAGAAGTCGCACGGGGTAACTTAAGAAGATCGATGCCCACTGTATCCCAAGGTCGAGCTGGAGTTGCGTATTGTTGGATAGGCACAGGGCGTGAGGGGTGGCTCTTGTGACGCGCGCATGAGAGACACTGAGCTATGTGATGAGACACGTTTTTTCTTACTGATGTCCACCAATAACGCTGTAACACTGATCTAAAAGTCCTATCAATACCTGGGTGTGCAGCGTGGATACTGTCATGAGAGAGAGATAAGACGCGAGGAACGAGTGAACGCGGGATAACGAGTTGCGTAACCGCCTTATTATAAGTGTTGTCCGCTGGTGGGCGTCGTATTAACAAGCCCTCATGCAGGTGAAACTGTGAAGGGGAGACAGGTAAATCCGGCAAAGTTGGTAACGTGTTACTTTCGAGAGCACCGATTATTACCTAATAACGGATCGTCACGTTGTGCATGCATTAGTTCCTCGTCTGAGAACGTATTCTGAGCATTATTTATGAGAGGAGCGGCGACAGCGCGTGAGAGTGCATCAGCGACATGGTTAAGCTTACCAGGCACATATTCTATTTTGGGTCGATAATCCTCCAATATTACCATCCAACGAGCCAATCTGCCAGTGAGGTTACGACCTTTGAACAAGTCCTTAATCGCTTTGTGATCCGTGTACACAGTAATTTCATATCCATAAATGAGATCACGGAAATGTTTCAATGCCCAAATGATCGCCAAACATTCGAGGTCCGTGATGGAGTAACGTGACTCAGGGCCGTTAACTCTACGACTTGCGTACGCGATTGGTCTGTCTTTCCCTCTGTCATCACTTTGCATCAGACAGGCTCCCAGTGCCTTCCCACTCGCGTCAACTGCAAGCTTAAACGGCTTATTAAAGTCTGGGAATGCGAGAACAGTGGCAGAGGTTAGGGGGCGTTTCAACGTCGTAAAGGCGTGTTCGTGTTCATCTGTCCAGATGTATGGTACATCTTTCTTGAGTAGGCTCAACAAGGGGGCCGAGATTGTGGAATAATTACGTATGAACGCACGATAATATCCTGACATACCAAGGAAAGACTTGAGCTGCGTGACTGAAGAAGGACGTGGAAAATCGCATACTGCTTGAACCTTATCGTCTGACGTATGAAGGCCGTTAGCGTCGACTGTGTGATCTAGAAAAGCATGCTTCTTCTTCAGAAAGTGACACTTGGAAAACTTAAGTTTTAATCCTGCGTTAGTGAGTCGTGTGAGAACTTCATTCAGCAGCGCAAAGTGTGACGTCATATCCTTTGAGGCAATAATTACATCGTCTAAGTATGCAAAAACACCGTTACCGAGCAAGCCACTGAAAACTTCATTGATAAGAAGCTGGAAAACCACAGGGGAATTTTTCAGCCCCATGGGGAGTCTCAAGTACTGAAAGTGACCTGATGGAGTAGAAAAAGCGGTTAGCGGGCGAGACTCTGGCGCTAAAGGTA
Source organism: Cancer borealis (assembly GCA_036785275.1). NCBI lineage: Eukaryota > Metazoa > Arthropoda > Malacostraca > Decapoda > Cancridae > Cancer > Cancer borealis. Next base: position 5,647 of record JAXIVD010004656.1, on the reverse strand, counting down.
CTTGCCAGAAACCAGACATGAGATCGAGCGAAGAGAATACTGAATTATGTTCGCCTAAAGACTGCAAAAGATCTGTCATAATAGGTAATGGATACCGCTGAGTTTCAGTGCATTGATTCAGACGCCTGAAGTCTACGACTGGCCTGTAATCACCATCTTTCTTAGGGACAAGGAATAACGGACTATTCCAAGGAGAAGTCGACTTTTCAACAACACCATCAGCAATCATTTCCTGCACTTTCTGATCCGCAACATTACGTAAGCTATGAGGAAGGCGGTAAGCAGGGATGTACAAAGGACGGGCGTCTGGTGAAAGGTCGATTTTATGTTCTAAGAGATGTGTGCACCCTAGTGGTTGACCAGGCAATGCGATCGCACTCGAGTGTGAAAACAAAAGTTTCAACAGACGCGACTCGTACTCAGGGTAATCGGAAGGTATGAATGAACTTTTAACTTTACCTTCGAAATCATGAAATGCACTATGATCACCCGCATGCGTTAACGGAGATGCAAAAAAAGGACTGTGGACATTCGCTTTCCCGTATGGGCGCGGGATATACAAGCGCCTCACCGAGACATGTACCTGATTGCAACGTGAGAGAACCATGAGTCACATTATGAATGAGTATGAACGTGTGGCCATCACGAGCATGAGCTACTCCGGACTCTAGTAACGTACCTTTGACTCTAACCGACTCTGACAAAATGAGAATATCCATATCCTGTGACATGCCACTGAAACGAACAGGGACCATAACCACCATAACCTCTAAAATGCTGTGGGTATTTAAAACCACACTTACCGTTGGCGCTGAACGTAAACATGACGCAAGGGAGGATGAAGGATGAGAGCGAGCAGGGCTGTTAGACGCGCAAGGCTGGCTCGCGAGGAAGGAATTTGAGTCAGGACGGGACGGGGGATGCGAAAGTTTCCGTAAAAGAGAACAAGGACTTGGCATGGCAAGGCACCTGTGTTTGCGATAGGTAAGGTATCCATCTTTTGGATAAATATCCATGCTCAATGAACGAAGCGTAGGGAAACCCAATAATGCGTCAGCAGGTAATGCAAAGTCAGGCAAGACATGAAAGGCAACAGGGACAGGCTTACTGCGTGGAAAAAAACGAATGGCGAGCGTTACAACACCGCTGCTTTGAAAAAGTTTACTGTCCGCACCCTGAATATTTATCTGTGCATGCTGAGTGGGAAAGGCAAGATACGAATCTTGACGCAACGCGGTTAATGAACTTTCAGCAATTAGGTTGATCTCTGCACCTGTGTCAATCATGAGAGAAAGGTGATGAGAAATGACTTCCGCTTCGATAACCATAAGGCTCGCTGCGTAATTACCGCTGTGGAGTGACTCAACACGCTTAGTTTGTGAAGGCGAGGTGCAAAATGGCTTCTTGTTCTGTAGGTGAGTACTGTGCGACTCACTGATACGCCACTTACTGCCAACATTATTACAATTATGTGGCTTAACTGTAAGGGAGGGCGTGACGCTAAGTCCTTCCTTACCTACTGAAAATGCTGTTGTGAGCGTTGATAAGCTAGAAATCTGCACTGCAATGAATCATGCAACTGAGTTTTGTGATAATAACACCACGAAGTCGGTGAGGGACTTTGGCGAGGGTGAGAGGGAGAGAATGAAACGTGATGGTGTGGTGTGTGGAGGGAGGGTGCATGACCAGATATTGTATGGTAGGGAGGGGAAGGATGATGAAGCATAGGAGGTGCGGGAGGAGGAGGAGGGGGACGGGGAGGAGAAGGAGGATGGGAACCAGAGGTGGAGGGAGGGAGGTGTTTGAGGGAACGTGGTAACGGGGGTCCATAGGGACAGGAGGAGGGTGGGGGATGGACGGTAACGCCTACATGAGAGGAAAGAGGATGAGCGGGTGTGAGTTTGGATTCAATTTCTACCTTGAGATCATGAATTGTGGAAGAGGGGTGGAAGGGGGTGTCACGTGAAATATGAGATGCGTCAGGCGTGAGTGAATTGGAAAAAAGTTGATAAGACATGAGATTCAGAAAATTATCCTTAGACATAGTATCGCCATTCATCCACTGTGAATTTTTGAGGAAGTAATCTAATTCAGTCCTAAGTCTACCAGCTAACCCAGCAGCAGCCTTAGGGGATAAGGTGCCGTGATTCGTGAGCAAGAGTTCTGAGAAGTTACGCATGAACATGAACACAGGGTACTGAGGATCGTCTCCTGACCATTGGGGCACGGACGCTGGCGAGAGGGACACATGGTGCACAGGGTGGGTAGTGGAAGGAGGGGAGGGAGCGGAGGAAAGGGGTCCCGCGGTAGCGGTCAGAGATTCTGTGGCGTCAGCCATGTTGAGAGAAGATGAATAAATGACACCTGAACGAGTGTGTAATGGGGAAAAAGACATACAATAAATACAATAATACACAAAAATACATAAACAAGAGGTGGGAGACAAAATCAGATACGTGAAAAACACAGAGAAAAACAAACCGACGCTAATGAACCGCAAAACCTAAAATAAAAATTAAGTAGAGGAGAAAGAGGAAAATAGAATAAAAGAGGTATGTAATAAGCTAGTGCATGTGTCTACGTTACCCAACAGCGAAACGTATCCTTGGTAGAACAGCTGAACTGGTCATTATGGAGGAGGCCTTCGTCGGGAGATGGTTGGGGTGAAGGCGGCGGGAGTGATGAGGGACGGGGTGGTGGAGGACGCCTGGCAGAGGCGTGTAGAAGATGACTGGGAGAGGCGTGGAAAATGACGGCGATGCAGAAGGCGGCAGGAGGCGATCACAGCAGCATCAGCCGGAGACAGTAGGTAGATGATGAGAGGCGGGGTGGGGGACACGCCCGAGTGAGCGAGCGAACGAGTGAGAGGGTGGTGAGTTTTGGGTGAGGGACCGTCGTGAGGGACCGTTTTGAGCGACACACTAGCTGTCAGGCAGGGACACACACACACACAGGCACGCGGAAGGAACTTGAGAGAGGCGTGGTTGACACGACGAAACTTGAGCTGAGAGGAGCTTGGCGAAGGGCGTGAGTGTTGCGTGCGAAGTGTAAAACTTGTTAACTTCAGAAGAGAGGGGAGTCACTGCAGTTTGTTTATGTGTGTTCACCTCAGAAGGAGCCGACGAAGGAGGAAAACCGCTGCAATAA
>JAXIVD010004655.1:32500-34216 GCA_036785275.1 Cancer borealis | reverse complement strand
TGGTGGTGGTGGTGGTGGTGGTGGTAGTGGTGGTGTGGTGAGGGACAGGTGTTCAAGTATGTGATGCTGGTAGTGATGGTGAAACCGCGGGAAGGAGGTGGTGAGCGATGATGTGTTGAAATATGGTAGTGGTGGTGGTGGTGGTGGTGGTGGTGGTGGTGGTGGTGGTGGTGGTGGTGGTAAGGTGGTGGTGGTGATCAGGTGTGAAGTCTCGCCAGGTGGGGTAGCGAGGCATGCTACGCACCACCAACCATCGACTAATAATGATGGACTTCCCTTCAGCTCGGTAACTTTCCCTCCCCTCCCCTCCCCTCCCGTCCCCTTCCCTTCCCCTCCCCTTCCATTCCCTTCCCTTCCCTCCTCTCCCTCCCTCCTTCCCTTCCTTGTGATGGTGTCACTCAACCGCTCATCTCCCATGTCCCCTCCCCCCACCCAACCCCACCCAATCCCAGCCTCCTCCACCTGTTCTCATTATTTAACTCCCTCTCACTCAACCATCCACTTACTGCCCCTCGCCTCACTCCTACCCTCAGCCCTTGACCAGTAGAGGGCGTGCTGAGGCCATCTGCTCCCTACGCATTCTCTCTCTCTCACTCTCTCTCTCTACTTCATGCATTTTACATGGGAAAGCCACGGGTGAAATTTGATATTTACATGAGTATAAAGATTCATAAGCAAATCGAATTCTGGTCGTTGAATCCCCTAAAAAAGAGAAGTGTAGGGTATATGTACTGTATATGAAGATTCTAATACAGGACGATGACAAAATGCTTGTTCGAATGGATAGTTAGTCCTGTAAAAGCCACCAATAGTTTCCTTCTAATGCCAAAGAAAGTTTATATAAATGCAAAATGAAAGAACAAAATAAAAAACATAGAAAGAGAGAATTAAAAAAAATATCTAAAATTTAATTCACAAAACATGAGCAACTGTTGCCACCCGTTTTGTAGTTAATACAATTTACATAACTAGATGTGTGAAGGTGAAACTTAATTACTCATCTCAATTCATTAATGATGCACCATGATTAACGTAAATTAATTCGTGTCTTTGATAACAGAGACACACACAGACAACGACACAGACTAAGTACACGCCTGTTACAAAAGCAGAAACTTATCTCTTATCTACTTGAAAATAATGCAACTAACAAGGACACAACACTCTACTATTGCAAATCTAACAATAAATATATTCTACCCTATGCCTTACCCTCTTGTCTGTCTATATGCATGATTCCACACACTCAAGGAAGCAAACGAAACATTATAGCGAATCCCGGGATCTTGAACACACACAAATATGCTTACCACCACAATAACCACAGATAAGATAGTCTAATGCAGATATCCTACTATGAATAATTAGACTGATAGGTTCACTGATATATGCATGGAGAAAAAGAGGAAGAGGCTAGTGAGTCATCGTCTAAGAGCAACCTAAAACCAGGAGGAGGAGGAGGAAGAGGAGAAGGAGAAGGAGGAGGAGGAGGAGGAGGAGGAGGAGGAGGAGGAGGAGGAGGAGGAGGAAGGACGGATGGCCTTGTCTGGTTGAGCCACAGCGCCAAGTTCTTGTTGCGTCCGCGGGTGTCAGGTAGCTGCAAAACGCGTGCCTGTGGTTTAGTATCAGGAAACTACATCTTGAAGCCTCAGCACCACCCTCCTGTTGTCTCCCCTTCCACCTGAGGCTAGCGAGACTCTCCCTCCCCTTACCTAC
>JAXIVD010004655.1:0-27500 GCA_036785275.1 Cancer borealis | reverse complement strand
TCTCTACGCGGGAGGGCGAACGAGCGAGAGCCGGAGGAAGGAAGGACGCACCCAGCCACATTCACTCCATGAAACAGGACGATGGATTACAAAAATTCTTCGTTCGGTCTTGCTCACTTGTTTGTACGTGCCTATGGGTGGGTGGCCCTTGTCCTATAGTATCAGGTTCTATATAATACTTCATGGACGCAGGGACACAATACTCACTTGCATAACACTACAATAACAACGTAACAACAGACAAACAAACCTTATTCCCTCCGCTCGTCCACTCTTCGCCCGTTAACTTAAGGGCTTCCAATAAAGGAAAGGCTTGAAGCAGATAAGAGTTTCACATATAGATATTTCTCTTTTTGTCTGCTGCAACTAACATATTCCATCATATCACCATTTCTATGTTGTTATTCTTTTATTTTGAGAGAGAGAGAGAGAGAGAGAGAGAGAGAGAGAGAGAGAGAGAGAGAGAGAGAGAGAGAGAGAGAGAGAGAGAGAGAGAGAGAGAGAGAATCGACCCTCTGACCTAGGATGGAGGGCGTCTTCGTGTGTAGGTCAAGAGGGGGAAACCTCGATCAGGGAATGGGTGCGTGTTCCCTTTAACCTCGAGGACCACAAAGCTTTTCCCCTCAAGGAAGAGTCACTCAGGGAACGGCCGACGCTACTTCGAGTCCGCTTAATTAAGGCACACTTATATTTACTTACTTACCTTGGAAACGGCTTTAGCCACTTACCATACACAAAGCTATACGTTTGAAGCTTTTCACGTCAGCTAGCGAGCGACAGGACGTTTGGTAAGTATGTAAATATAATAACTGTACAAAGAAAGTTTACTGTCAATAAAATCCAAGAACTTGTCTTCTCTAATGAATTGTACACAAGTAGATGGTAATATATTTTCCTTTAGATATTAAGCTTCATGTTAGGAGTATTATCCTTGTCTTTAATGGCTGCTGTAAACCCTCTGAGTACTGCAGCGAATATTGCTACACCAAGGAGATGAAGGGCGTGCGTGGGCGTAGCTAGTTACACAAGACGTGGAAACAGAAGCCTAAGCCATCCCTCCTCACTGAGTCAACAGCTAGGACGCGAGGGAACAGGAGGAAAGGGTAAACTGACGCGAACTAGGTCACCTCACTCACTCCTTCACGCTGAATGGGGTTAAAAGCATTATACTCCTAGCTAGCAAGAACCCAAAGTGAACCCAGTCTTCAAAGGGTCCTACTTTACAGGGCTTTGGGTTCAGATATTATGGGTAATAAGTAATTTTTGTATACAAACGCGTTTCTTTTATATTCGTATAGGTTAACTCGTAAATATACACTAAACTAAAGAACTAGCATTACTGTATTATTTACTGGTGATTCTTTCTTATAAACAAGTAAGTTGATGAGCACGCCATCTCTCCCTTTAACACTGGTGAGATACAGGTATAACTATGATGCATTCATGTATAATGTGCTCAGAAACACTTACATGTACGGTATACAAGGACACCCCCACCCCCCCCCCCCCACCCCACCCCCACACACATACACATACACATACACATACACATAACACACACACATATATATATATATATATATATATATATATATATATATATATATATATATATATATATATATATATATATATATATATATATATATATATATATATATATATATATATATATATACGCCTTCGAATGCATAGCCCGTGTAGCTCAGTCGGTAGAGCATTAGGCTTTTAACCTAAGGGTCCAGGGTTCGAGTCCCTGTTCGGGCTGATAATTTTTATCCGCTTCCGTGAGTCAGTGGTTATCGTTCTCACCTAATAGTCGGCAAGGGCGGTAGGCGTGGGTTCGAATCCCGCTCAGATCGCTAAGGATTTTTCACTGACAGGGAGTGGTTACTGTCCTCCTTGAGCAAGGGGATGGGTGTGTGTGATGTGTGAGGAGTCTCACCCTCACCCATAGTTCCGTCGCTATGAGCTCTGAACTCCTTCGGGGAGAGTAATGTCTGACGATCACGAGTCCAGCGCGTTATCATCCAGACAATGGTGAATAACACACACACACACTCTTGCACCATGTGGAAAGGATGAAATATCTATGTTTTACTTCAATACTGAAGCTCTACTGTTGCACATCTAATACCGTTAATCACGTAGACGTCATTGTTAGAAAAAAACAATCTCTCTAAATATGTTTTCGTATCAGCGAGTCTTGTTGTTGTGCTACCATAATTCCTAATATTAATAGTTACCATAATTCCTATCCATCTTGTTGGCACTCAAAGCAGCCTTACTAGTGTGATTTCAGTGCCACCCTTCCTAATACTGGTATCGGCTGCCTCATACATGAGGGGTGTATTTTGCTGATGATATGGTACTACTGGCATCTTCAGCAGATGCTCAGCAAAATCTTATCAACGAGTGACAGGTGTATGCTGCCAAACATGACATTGTCTATAACGCCACTAAAACATAAGAGTACCTCCATCATACTCTAAGATAAATTATCTCAAATCAGCGTGATTCAATGGATGTACACATTTGTGGATTTACGAATTTTTCCTAAAGCCAGGAGGTGAAGCTTGAATAATTCATGAGCCACTGGTGCTCTATCTGCTGCACCTCGCTGTGGTCGCTGTTCAAGGTAGCTACTCTGAACCATCCTGTGATTTGTCACAACATCCTTATGAGATGTCTGGGCTACCCAGATGGATCAATTTATCCCTGGCCTACACGAGACATTAGGTAGAAGGTTTGGATGAGATCTGTGACACTGTCTGTTCAGCATGGGTAGTTATCATTAGCACGAAGAGTAGGGTGAAACAATCTGAGAACTCCATCATCATATCAGGAAGAGCTTGGCCTATGTATGTGGTTTTATACAACAAAAATTTCTGGGCCTACTGAATGTAGGTAATGGAGTTGTACTCAGGAATACCGTGTATAACAGTGTACGTAGTATAATCATGTACCCCAATTATTTGTATGTATATTGTATTTATGTAGGTATTAGCTCTTTTGTTTATTATACTACATTGTTTATTTATATTTTTGTTAATTACCATATGCATTATTTTTTCTTAAGATTGTTTTTTAGTTACCTATACTAGGTGGCAAAATCAAATTATCATTATCATTATTATTATTATCAATATTACCATTATTCATATTATCATTATCACAAGCTTTTAGTTCTTTGTAATCGCAACATTAGAACCGGGAGGACGGCGTGCAAAAATGAGCTTAACAGAAAATAACATGAGGCTTGTTTGTTGCATCACATATATGTGTGGTGCTGCACGACCCTTCCCTGTTACGTTGCAGTGCTTCAGAAAGAATCAAAAGGGAGAGCATTCATGCATTTTGCTGCGGCGTTTATTTTTGGGGGTGAGGAAGGATCTTCAGCCCAGAACAGCCGAATGAGACACGTGCTTGACTACAGATCCTGCACAGGTTTCCTAAACTATATAGGCTTCAAGGTGATATGAAAAAAATGATAAGCTTATTGGGAATATCAATAACTAAGCAGTTTGTTGCTTACCTTCTATAAAGATCCTTACCTCAGAGCTTGAACCACTTCACTGTCCGTAGCACCTGCAGTGGGTTAACCTCACCAACGAGCAACTCGGTTCATAGTACTTGAGTTACTTCGGAGCTTCAATTGAACCACTCACCAAACCATCCTTGCGTCCCACTCTTCGTGAGCAATAATATCCTGATAGCAGTACGTAGCACTAAACTAACCACAGACTTTGTCCTGTTTCTCCAGATCCATTGTTTGCCGTCACACCCTCCATTCCTGTTGTTTAATTCTGCACTTACCAAAATCTTATGTCCAATCACTGTACTCCATCACGTGCGGTTGGCCGAAACAACCCCCCATTTGAACCATGAACCAACTTAACATAATGGTTACAAGAAAAAAACAAGTCAAACTTAAAAATTTATTCATTACACATGGATTTTTTTACGTTTTTACAAAAATATTTCTTCTTACAAACATGATTTCCGGGAAATATTATATTTATATTTCATCAATAAATATAATACAATACGACTTCTGAGACGGTAGACGAGCAAGGGATGAGACGCGCCGCTCAGGCCGGGACGCCGCTGCCAGCCCTGAGACGCGTGACAGCAAAAAACCGACTTAAAAATCCTGTGTGTGAATAATTTTCGCATGGAAACTAACGAAGATGCCTTACACAGCAGACATGTAACACTACGACCAATGATGAACGAGCCTAACATGATCTGAGAGAATGGTGAGCAGAGGAACGAGTGTTGGTCTGGAGTGGGTGGTGGCGGCGGCTACCACGCCCGCTACCCACTGGATCCCTAATACTGTGGCGGCTCACACCTGTACTGACACGGATCTCAACACTGGTGGTGGTGGGTCGTAGTACACTGAAGACTAACGACTCGTACTCTGTCCCCCCTCCTCTCTCTCTCTCTCTCTCTCTCTCTCTCTCTCTCTCACTCTCTTAAACACACACACGAACACACACTACACCGTCGTTTTAACGCTGAAAATCATTTTATATGAAGACATAAATTAAAAGAGCAATAATCACACTCACATAAATACAATAAATATTGATATGATAATGATACTGACGGGCCTCGCACAGTACATGAGACGGCTCTCGATGCAGGTCATTCAGACGTTTCACAATACAGTAAAAATAGGAACTTTGATATGGATTTTGGTGAACAAGAATTGCTTTCACGTATCTTACTGAAAGAAAGAAAAAAAAATGAACAGAATTCAAACCCAATTATATCATATGCTCGATGATGATTCTTGCCCAACCAGCTACAGGCGATTGGAGATAGAAACTACCTCTCTCTCTCTCTCTCTCTCTCTCTCTCTCTCTCTCTCTCTCTCTCTCTCTCTCACACACACACATACACACACACACACTTTTATGTCCACTTTGTGTTCCCTGCTGCAGGTCATGTTTTCAAAGTAAGATCAAGACAACCCTGCTCATTTTAGCACCTGATCAGATCATACAGATTTTCTTTCTCGTTAAGTGGTCTGTTTGAAGGGACTTTTTAGGTTGTATTGCCAAAGGAGCAGAACAAGTGACTCACTACCTGCCCGGAACAAGAGCAGGTAAAGGGTGCAGGAAGAGGCAAATTTACTATCTCATGGGTAAAAAATAAAGCTTATAATTTTGAAAGCCATAATGGTGTTGGTTTTGCATTTCAAAAACGTAAAAAGAACACTAGAAGCCGGTGTAATTAACCTACAAGAGTAAAGAAAAAATAACTCGCGTAACATTACCTTCTAATCTGCTCAAACAATACTAGTGTTAATAGTGTGGTGCTAATGGTTAATGTGTGCTATCACAAGTCACGGAGGCGGGGCGAAGACCGAGTGCTGACCGGACGCCTACGCCCACCGCACCCTAGGCAGCGGGGCAGCAGGCAAGCAGGCAATCCGCTCTGACTCCTCGTGTCCTCGTGTAAGGGCAATGGTGGTGTTTATGACCTGTCGCGCGGGGCAACAGCCTCAGCAGTACGTCTCCGTCAAAGACTTTACTTTGCTTATTTCGGCAAAGGAGAGAGAAAAATAAAAGGTAGAGGTTGTGCTTCCTGTTAATTCCTTCCCTCGCGCACTTACAGTTAAACAGATAACAGCCAAACATGAAACACTTTTTCAGTAGACACCATAGTTACCTCACCACCTAACGTAAAGTTTACTTCTTATCGACACTATGTAAGGGGCTCACCGGGGGCAAGACAGACCCAGTGGCGCCGCCTCGCTGGCTGGGACTCACACCGAGCCTCCGTTGGTGCCAAGTCGAGCGGACATTCACACTGGCCTTGTCACAGTACAGTGCCATTTCATACGAAGAAAAAACAAGCTTTATACAGCACAGGAACTTGGGTCAAAGGGAAGGTGGTTTTGGGAGTCTGGTCAGCACAGGAGTGAGGACGCCAACCAGACTTCCAAAGAGCAATGCTACCTGGAGACTTGATCAGCTGGACGTATACATCAATATAATAAGACTCAAAAAATCTAAATTCATACCTTACCATAATTTACAACGAATATACAGACGCACCTTTATGACGCACAGCGAGGATAAAGGTTGACTTAGAATGCATTACACGGAAAGGAAGGTTCCTGGCGGGGCGGGCTGGGCGGGGGACGCCGTTCGGGCCACACCTCCTGCTGGCGGAACACTTCACACTAACGATTGGTCCATCGTACTCCATACAGATAATGTGAATGCAATGAATTTGGTTCCAAAAGCGTGTACCCGCCAGCAGGAGGACAGACCCCCCCTGTGGCCAAGGCGTGGAGCGAGGCCGCCCACCGTCAGCCCTGCCCCACGGAGGCCACCACTTCCTGAACCGCGACAAACATACTCCAGACAGAATGGCAGACAGCAGCAAAACACACAAAGGTACACAAAATAATACAGAAAAATATTTCATACGAAAATTCCGCGACTCTTAGAGCCAAAATAAAACACTTCGAAATATCGAATACAATGTTAGTGTTATTTTTAGCTAATGAATGATCTGTAGCACCAGTGGACAAGATTATCAGGTCGCGCCACTAGATACGGGACGCTGAGTTACGTTCTCATGAAAAAATTATATAGATAATAGTTAATGCACAAGGAAACAGAGCAATTCCCGTACCCAACGAGGCTCCTGATACCAGAGTGGTTCAGCCCATCAATAAATACAATAAATAATTGATCCATGATGTACAACAAGCGGGCAATTAAATTAATTCGAAATATACATCCAACACATACTGGGGTGACCAAGGTGATTTGTGGAATGTAAGGGTACAGGTGGCGAGAGGCTGGCAGGGGAGGAGAGGCAGGGGAAGGAATGGGTTCTCGAGATAGGAGCCGAAGAAGAAATACTAGAATTGAAGGGTTCGAGAAAGTAAAAAGTTGTAAGAAGAAATAACGTTCTCGTGATTCTCTGGGAAACCTTTTTCGTAAGAAGGTGAATAACAGAGAATCCAAAGAACGTGACATTTACTTTGCAGTTTTTATGTTCATTTGGGTTATAAGAGACGGCGGCGAAACTTGACACACAAATCTGATACGCCTAAGGAAGATGTAAATAAAAAGAAAATGTTGAAACAAAAAGCAGGTGTAGAAAGATCACCACTGCGCCGGTAAGTGAGCGGCGAGCCTAACTTTGGCTGCCAACGTCACTTGGTCAACACCATGACGCCGAGGATCGGGTCATAGAGGTGCAATAACAGCGCTCACACACACCAGAATGGAACATGGTATGAACATGCTTGAATAAGAATGTACTCAATGCAGTTACCTGAAACGGCGACCATGAGAGCACAACGTAATTCTATGTCGCGTAAATGATAAGATGAAATAAAGAGAATGAATGCAAGGCAATACTAAGAGGTGAGAGGGTGTGATGGGTGATTTGGCTATGAAGTGGATCGCTCACTAAGATAACGACGATTGGACTTTGGTAGCTGGGCACTGATGCTGGATACTGACCGCGCATCCCTCGCCACCTTGCCTTGCTTGGTCACGGACGCTCACCATCGGAGCGCCCACTACCACCAGCACACAAGGGTTTTAGTGCAGACAGTGGCGTCGGCGGTGGCGTAGGGCACGGACGTACACTAGCTGGCGGTTACCCGCCTTTGGCGTCACAATCTGGATGGATGGTTGCTGTGAGAGGACACTGAGCTGAACTCCAGTCTGTCATGTGTCCGGGGAGTGGGTGGAAGGGACCCCGAGCTGTGAGAGGATCCCACTGACCCTAAAGAGCCTACGGGCGAGGTTACTGAGGTGTGGGGCACAAGGGAGGGCGTGGAGGCGGGGGCGCTGCGTGTGGAGATGGAACGAGTGAGGGAGTCCTTGCAGCGGAACCATGGGTGCTGCAGCATCTGCTCCAGGGATGGCCTGTCGTCGGGAACCACCTGAAGGCACCATCGAATGAGGCTTTCGCACTCCGGGGTCACGTCTATGCGGATAGCTACCTTGGCTGTAACGATCTGGTCCTCGTACTCGAAAGGAATGTCTCCGAACACCAGGTCGTACAGTAGAATGCCCAGAGACCACACGGTGGCCGGGACGCCCTGGTATTGGTTGTGCACAATCCATTCGGGCGGGGAGTACACCTTGGTACCTGAGGGAAGAAAGAACACAACATGAAACAAGGCACACCTTCACTGCTACATGGCAAAACATTCTACACCACCTGCTACCCTCATCACACCACCACCAAGGGCACCAATCTTCACTTTTTGACTGGAAAAAAAAAGCCTCGTTGTTAGTTCAACATTGGGTACAAGTGTCAGATTTCAGAAAGAATGGCCCACTGATCTCCACTGAGACATAATCTGGATGGCTCATCAGTGGTGTGAGCTGCTGCTGCTGCCCGGCCCTGCACTCTTACTTCTCCTGACTCCTGTATAAAAGTGAAGCTCATCTTCTAACATACAACCAACACCCAAACGATCGCAATATTCTGAGTCCAGTGAAAGATTAAGTATTTTTTAAGTAGACATACGCAGACTGACACCAACAAACAATTACGAATAATGCAACATGCAAGTCTCATGTGATGCCCAAATAGTCACAATTCGCGTTATTAACCAATTGGGTTGGGTTCGAATTAGTGACCCAGTAACAGAGTTACAGTACCTTTGCCACCGTTTCTGTATTTGCACTCACTAGAGTTGGAAGCCACGATTTAAAACGCAGAACGGTGAATGCAGCGTTCGTGGAATCTATTCAACTGCGTTGTTGAGAGAGAATTTCAAGATAGATCGATTTTTTGCCGCGACAACTTTACCGACAGACACTTGCTTCTACATGACTAGACAGACAATCGAGTGAAAGTAGTAGATGCCGTGCCAACAAGTCTCAGCTTTCCATCCTACTGTATTCAGAGACGCACATCCTTGAGACTCCTTCATTTTGCTTCCTCTAAGTCACTGTGAAGATTTGTGTGTCACTGCGCAATACACACACACACACACACACACACACACACACACACACACACACACACACACACACACACACACACACACACACACTATGAATAAAACTAACATCTGCTGTTGAGATGATAATAATGTTAATGTTAATGATAATGAGGAGGAATAAGATAGAAATAGTGAAAATATTTTCTTGTAATCTACGAACATGAGAAATATTTGACACGGAAATCAATCTCTCTATCTCTCTCTCTCTCTCTCTCTCTCTCTCTCTCTGTTACCCATCAAGGCAGCAGTACCAGCTCCAATTTCTACAAGGAGTACTATAACTAGCTACAAGAAGGTTACTCGATATAAACAGGCTAAGTAAGGAACCCTAGTAGGTCGGCTGGGAATGGGAGCCGCGGATGGCTGGAGGAAGATAACGAGCAAGTAGAGGGATCGTTGCTCAGAGCCTTAATCAATGAAGTGAGGGGAAGGGGAAAGGGATGGAGATGCGGATGTGCAAGATATCGTGAGATTCCCAAGGCCACAACAGCCTCCTGCTATATAGGTATCTCGAGAATACAGGAAGCGGCTAGATCAACCAGTCTGTGGCAGGAGGCTACGAGAGAAATCAACGAATAAGACTTTTTTATATCTTCTTGAATTTAGTCTGTTATGAGGAAGAGGAAACAGGTGGAGGGGGGAGGGGGAGGAGGGGGAGGGGGAGGGGATGTAGAGGTAGAGGCGAGGGAGAGGAGGAGGAGGAGGGAGGTGAGAGGAGGAGGAGGAGGAGAGGAGGAAAGAGGAGAGGAGGAGGAGGAGGAGGAGGAGGAGGAGGAGGAGGAGGAGGAGGGAGGAAGAAGGGAGGAGGAGGAGGAGGGAGAGGAGGTGAGAGAGTTAGGAGGGAGGAGGGTACTATATACGAGGTTCCACACCAGATTCTGACAAAACCACACCTTCTTTTTCCAGCGTGACATTAGGTTCACTTTATTCTCTCTTTACACTGCGTCCCTTCTCAATTCCGTCGCTAAGGCATGAGAAATGAGGTTATAATGAAACGTGGATTCGGAAGAGGAAACGGAAGGGAATGAAAAAAAATAAAGTAGTGAGAATAGATGAAGATGAAATGCAAATATGAGAAAGTGTTTTACTTCTCTCCTTCAGTTGGACAACAATGCTTTCCCACGACGACATCCTCCCTTCACCTATCCTTTCCTTTCTCCTCCTCCCTCCCTCCCACAACACCACTGCTTTCAACACACAGATATTCAGAGAAGAAAGGACCTTATCACCGAGTTGTCTCCGAGGTGTGTGTGTGTGTGTGTGTGTGTGTGTGTGTGTGTGGTGTGTGTGTTGTGTGGTGTGAAGGTCAACTGACGCCTTGTGCAAGTCGCAAGGTCTGAGTTTCGGTCTCGATATATACGCTGCTCTAATGAACGATCAACACCTGAGCATAGCATTAGCATGTCATAATGTTTAGATATTCAAATCAACATTAATAAATACATTAAAAACCACACGAAAGAAAGAGAGAGAGAGAGAGAGAGAGAGAGAGAGAGAGAGGAGAGAGAGAGAGAGAAGAGAGAGAGAGAGAGAGAGAGAGAGAGAGATCAACACAAACACAAATAACACAAGAAAACACCTGCAAATAACCTTGGAATACAGAATAGAAGTGCGTTAAGGTGCTTGCGAAAGGACGGACGGACATAAAGGAAAGAAAGAATCCCAGTAGAGCGTGGACAATATTTAAAATTAGCACACAATGCATGGCTCAACAGGACTGCGAAGAGGGAGGCAGACAAGGGAGGAAGGGGATGGAGGGGAAGGAGGAGGAGGAGCGAGGCACTGTCATTGCCATACTGTGTTGCTTAAGACCCTCTTAAAGAACAATGAATAAACTTTTAACCTCCACGTACGTACAGAGGCGAGGAGAGGAAAAGAATAAGAAAAAACATCTTAATATCACCTGTTACGACTCCCAAGGGTGAACACACGGATCAAGACGACAGGTAACTGGGACTACACCACCAGGTAGTACGTAAGGGGGATGGATGGAGGGATGTAAGAAAGGTAAGAGGAAGAATGTAGAAGGGAACATGTAACAGGTGGACAGGTACGTAAAAGGACAAGTATGCAGAAGGAAGGGACAGGCAGTCATAACACCTTTCACCTTCACGTCATTCCATCCATCACCTCAACCTCAACTCATATCTGCTATGCTACACGTTGCGTTCGGCTTAAAACACTACAGGTGACAGACAACGCTGCCTGCCTTCTTGCCTGCCTGCCTGCCTGTCTCTCGCAACATACTTATGCAGTATTATGGGATCGGGGTGTTGAGGATCGCCTAGATGCTTTGCTGCTCCTCGTGGTGTTGTTATTACACTACTTGAGTCCCATCTCGTGTGGCGGCGAGTGTGTGAGTGAAGAGAGAGAGAGAGAGAGAGAGAGAGAGAGAGAGAGAGAGAGAGAGAGAGAGAGAGAGAGAGAGAGAGAGAGAGAGAGAGAGAGAGAGAGAAGAAAAAAAAAAAAGTGTGTTCATTAATGTATATTGGTATATTCAAACTGACAATATTTAGCACCTACTCCATGACTTGCACATCTGACTTTGCAGGTGTGTCGACAGGTGCGGATAACGTAACTCCAACGTAAACATTTCTTTGGACAGCCTTCACCCAAATCACACATATACGTCTTAGCATGTGTGTGCGTAGTAGCAGCAGCAACATGTAGTAGTATTAGTAATAATAATAATAGTAGTAGTAGTAGTAGTAGTAGTAACCATACTGATTGAAAACTTCCTCTTGATTGAATGACTGAATGACGAGGTATGAAACAAGAGAGTACAAGAGCAGAACACAACAATACCACTACCACCACTACAACTACTATGACTATGACTAAACCATCCCCACTAGAACTAATAGTAACAACAATAAAATAGTAATAATAACACAAATAATAAAATAAAAACATTAACAACACTCACCCTCGAAGTCGGTGTAAATCTTGTCCCTGATGAAGAAGGCGCCGGAGCCAAAGTCAATGAGCTTTAGGGTGACTCGTCCGTATCTGTCTGTAGTGACCAGGAGGTTCTCGTCCTTAATGTCGCGATGGATCACTCCCGCCGCGTGGCAAGCCATCACTATGTTCACCACCTGGAGGAGGAGGAGGAGGAGAAGACTTGTTAGTGTCGGAAGGTTGACGGAGGAAAGGGAGTAGAGTAAAGGATGGTTGGTAAAGGTAAGGTAAGGTATGGTAAGGTAAGGTAAGGTAAGGTAAGGTAAGCTAAGATAAGGTAAGGTAAGGTATGGTATGGTATGGTAAGGCATGGTAAGGTAAGATAAGGTAAGGTAAGGTAAGGTATGGTAAGCTAAGGTATGGTAAGCTATGGTATGGTATGGTATGGTAAGGTAAGGTATGGTAAGGTATGGTAAGGTAAGGTAAGGTAAGGTAAGGTATGGTAAGATATGGTATGGTAAGGTAAGGTAAGGTAAGGTAAGGTAAGGTATGGTAAGGTAAGGTAAGGTAAGGTAAGGTAAGGTAAGGTAAGGTAAGGTATGGTATGGTATGGTATGGTAAGGTAAGGTAAGGTAAGGTAAGGTAAGGTAAGGTAAGGTATGGTAAGGTAAGGTAAGGTAAGGTAAGGTATGGTAAGGTAAGGTAAGGTAAGGTACGGTAAGATAAGGCAAGGTAAGACGAGGTATGGTAAGGTAAGGTAAGGAGTAGGATAAGATTGGGGGGAGAGGGGAAGCAGGAATTATAGAAAGTAGGCAGGCAAAGTTTCGAGTTAAAAAAATTGTTTTACGTATTTGCTTTTCCTAGAATAGTTTATAAGACTCATTTTCCTCTTGGCTAAGTACGTGAAACAAAAATATCTGAATGTGAAACTAAGATCTCTGCCACACACTCATTTAGGAAATATGCGGCCCAATGGTTGACGGTAATCACAGTAGCCAAGGACTTCATATGCAAGTATCGACAAGGCTTCATTAAAGGAATGTCAATGTGCAAGAAGCGAGACATCATTAACTAGCATTACATCATCACATCTACGGCGCATGTACTCAGTCAGTCGGGCAGCCTCGTTTCATCAACATCTTAAGAATCTTCAAAAGTTAATTCAAAGTATAATCATGAAGCAACCGAAACATTACATCGACAAACAAGTTTAGCCTTTCTTGGAGCTTACTCGATGGTGTTGCATCAATAACGGTGACATTCGATTATGTAGATAATCAAATTATGTCTCGTCAGGGTGGTTGGTGCAGACGGTTCATGCTCTATCTCCTCACCAGACGCCAACACAGCCAAACGCTGCGCCATGTATTTTTTTTCTCTTGTCTGGGACAACAAATCCAATTACTCCTTCGTCACAGTGCAGGTTAGTGGTCATTTGAGAGGCAAGGGTACACACACGTCCATGTGTTGTGCGCCTTCAAGGTAAACGACCTCACATCAGGCCACGTGATAACCTCAGAGTGACGCCCAACTACACTACACACCCATCCTTCAGACTATAAGGTGTTGTGTTTGTAGTCCAACCTGAACAGACCTTGACCAAACTTTATTTTTTTGAGTGTGTTTTTTTTTATTTCATCACAACGCCTGTACCCTTTGCAATATAATCAACACTTGCGGAATGGATCAAGGCTTAAATTTAATATCAATAAACAAAATCACTTTCAGCAATCCCATGGCATAGTAGATCATTACTTATTTTTCATTATGACGCAGCACCGCCAGAGGTGAAACATCAAAACACGTATCATAGTGTGTAATGAACGCTGCGGGCGGGATGGTCCTTGGTCTGGGCGGCACTAAGAGAATCTCCGCACGGCCTGCATGGCCAATAACCCTGGACAAGGTTACACCACTCAACCAAGGCCACCAGGCGCCGTGGGGGCAATGTCCCTCGCAGAACACGAGTACTGCCCACCTTAACTGCGTTCTATTTTTACATTTTTGTACTCTCTCTCTCTCTCTCTCTCTCTCTCTCTGTGTCTGTCTGTCTGTCTGTCTCTCTCTCTCTCTCTCTCTCTCTCTCTCTCTCTCTCTCTCTCTCTCTCTCTCTCTCTCTCTCTCTCTCTCTCTCTCTCTCACCTGCAGCATCAGATCCCGAGCTTCATCCTCCGGTAGGGGCCCCCGCTCCGTGACGTACTCGTAGAGGTCCTTGCAGGGTACAGGCCGCTCCAAAATAAGGAGAAAAGAGTCTTCCTTCTCCAGCCAGTTGAGGAGGCGGACAACCTGGGGGATGTGGGCCACCCGCAGCAGCAGAGCCACCTCGAGGGGCACTCGCTTCCCATGAACCTGAGGGAGAACAACAACCTGCTTAGTGATGGCTCTTGAGGGGTAACGCCTTTATATGACATGACAATTTCATATAACACATTCATAACCTACTGGTAATGTTTATATGTCTTGCTAACCCGAGAGGAACAAAATAAAAAAAATCTGTTCGTGTTTAAGGATGGTGTGGGGAGGGAACGAAAGGAGGAGGGAAGAGGGAAAGTAAATTTACCATAAGAATCTTGACCTACCGCACCACGGGCAGTATTAAGGAAAAATAAGAGAAAAAGAAACAGTATTTCTTGTATAAACAGTTTGATGGACAACGCAATGGATGCTACTGGATACAAAGTTACTAACGACATCGAAATAAACAAACCAATGTTCCACGCCTAAAGAAGACACAAAGGGGGAAGGGAGGGGAAGAGGAGGGGGAAGGCGGTGACGGGAGGCCCAACTTTTGCCTCCCTGCACGCTGTTTCATAATGTAACAACAAAAAAGTTTGGCATTTGAACTTTATTATTGTTGGACTAGCTAGAGAGGGAGGCGAGTGTGGGTAAGCGACGCCCACTGTAACAGGAAGCGTCGTGTTCGTGTAGCAGACGAAGGCTGTTGTGGCTCACGTTAGATAGATAAACTTGTCATTGTTATACACAACCAAATTTGTCCCGGGTATAAACGAGCGTGAAAAAGTTACGGTTAGACGTATTGAATGGACATAAAAGGGCATACTATCAACGCGAGAGAGAGAGAGAGAGAGAGAGAGAGAGAGAGAGAGAGAGAGAGAGAGAGAGAGAGAGAGAGAGAGACGCCACACACACACTACGCATAACCACAATGTAATATATAACACTAGACTACCTACATTCACTTCAACTTCAAACTTTTTTTTCTCCCTTCTTACTCCTATTATGGAACTGAACATTCGTCGCCTCGAACCTCGCCTCTCCCCTAAACACTCGAAATAGACTACTTTAGACATCGAATTCTTGCCTCACAACAGGGGCGGCGGCGGCTGCGGCTGCGGAGGGGGAGAGGAAAGGAAGAGAGAAGGGCGGAGCGTCGCAGGGAAGCTACACACACACACACCAATGCTACCTCAAGGTCACTCACCCCGCCGAAGTTCCCCTCTTGCTGGTCCGACGCCACTCATTCCCCTTCCCGGCCAGTCCCCTTCATGCTCCTCCCTCCAGGCTCATCACCCTCTTCTCCCCTATACGTCGTTACCACTTCTCTCTCTCTCTCTCTCTCTCTCTCTCTCTCTCTCTCTCTCTCTCTCTCTCATTCGTAGGCCTCTCCATCTCCTTCCATATAGCTTTCCCTCCCGTGAAATCTTTGCATTCTCAAAGCTCTGACGTACACCAGCTAAATATAACCCAATACACTCAGCGCCACACGACAAGTTCCTCTGAAGAAAAAAAAAAAAAAAAAAAAAAAAAAAAAAAAAAAAAAAAAAAAAAAAAAAAAAAAAAAAAAAAAAAAAAAAAAAGATATCAAAGCAAGTCTGTTAATGTTCTACCGTTACTGAATCTGAATAGCAGTCCCCGAACACCGCTGCTCCCCCTACCCCCCCTTCCCAGCTGGCGCATGGAGGTCCTGAAAGCGGAAACCTTCCCCCGCGCCAGCCAGCAGGCCGCGGCGTGTACTCTGGCCGGGAGCAGCACGTGCGTGACGAGCCCGACGGCCGCCAGGATGAGGGAAGGGAGGAGGAGGAGCGCGAGAGGGGGAAAGTGGGGAGGTAGCAGGCGAGTGAGGGAACGAGGCAACCAGCCAGCCAGCCAGCCAGCGAGAGAGAGAGAGAGAGAGAGAGAGAGAGAGAGAGAGAGAGAGAGAGAGAGAGAGAGAGAGAGAGAGAGAGTAATTGAAATAATGGAAAGGAGTTTATTAAAGTAAATGTGATGGATGTAAGAAAATAAATAAATAAATAAAACTGGAAAGAAAAAATAGATTGAAAAACAGACGGAAGCGGCTGCCATGGCTTTTACATGTAGGTACTGCGTTTCATAAATATCCCGGCTGCTGCTAAAGTCTATTTGTTGCACATCTGTTGCAACATTCCTTTCATAGGCCTACACAAATTACAACTTACCCGGAAGAGAGAGAGTAATAAAAAGACTTAAGTGAAATTAACACAACGCGTGGAACACAAGTGGCAAGCCTTAGAGAAGAGCAACAAAGGCGCTACATCTGAACACTGTGGTGCTTCCGTAACCTTTACCATGACAGTCACCTGCCGCCTAGACGCCGCCCGCCACACCTGCCACCGATGCGCCACCTGTTCCTTGTGATGTGTGGGCTTAGTCCCTGACGGCCGACGATTCACAGGCGGCAGAGGAAGTTTCTCGTCTTAAGGTGAGCATTGAGAGACAGTTGCTCGACTCGCGATAATTTATGGACAACAATAGAGGGGAGGAACTAACTAACTAACTAGTCTTAAAGATCGTTATTCTCCTCCTCCTATAAGTGAAACAATAAAAGGTCGTTGGTGTCCGGCACGCTCCCCAGGGTAGGCTATGTTCGGCATCCACTCCAAGGCGACACAGTGTTCTTCCGTTACCGTTAGCACCGGAGGTCAAGGAGGGCGTGATATCAAGGCAGAGGAACGTAAGGGAAGTTGATGAATCCAAATGAAAAGACGCTGTTCCCTCCCCCTCCATCGCCTCGACGAATCGTTCTTCTAGGCCTCTCTCTCTCTCTCTCTCTCTCTCTCTCTCTCTCTGATTGCATGAAATTGCCGTTACGTGGAAGGCATCAACAACTCGCCCCAATCCGCGCATCAGGAAAGCTAAATACAAATACAATCAAATAGTTATTCATTGTGCGTATCACCTATGAGATGGCAGGAACGCTGACTGCCATGGGGTGGCCTCTAAGGGTGCGGAAGTCAGGTTCAGGGTGGGTGTGCTGAGAGAAAGGACCACCAGGAGACCTTCACCATCCTGTGCCATTCACTGTTCGCTCCCCAAGAGGGGTGTTTGTGGCTGCTACCGAAGGATGTGTACTTAGTTACTACCATGAAAGGGGAGGGTAAGCAGACGGCTGGCTGGTTGGCTGAGAGAGAGAGAGAGAGAGAGAGAGAGAGAGAGAGAGAGAGAGAGAGAGAGAGAGAGAGAGAGAGAGAGAGAGAGAGAGAAAGAGAGAGAGAGAGAGTTTACATTAATAAGGCGGACAGGCTTATATGTACTGCGTATCAGCGTCTCTAGTCTAGGTATAGTAGCCTTCGGGCGGCCCTCCAGCACCAGGTAGGAGAGACGCCCCTACACGACCTCCTCAGACCCACATTCCCACCTAACAACCTTCATTCTCAGCCAGCGAAAAGTAAAACAGGTGGGGTCAGGTTACTGACTTAATAGGATAATTCGAGCCGGGTTGAGGGAGTCCTTCGACGGAGCTGTGTTGTTACAATACTTACATCCTCGTCCACCAAGCCCTTCGCGAACACCCTACGTCTTAACTCCACTTGTAGGCCTAATAAACAAGCTGTGAGGCCTCGCTGTACACACTACACTACACTACATGACACAATACATCGAACCCCACGGCCTGTATTTCTTCAGCGTGAGTTGGCATCTACAGACACGCTCAAGGTGGTGGTGGTGGTGGTGCCTCCTGGTTGCCACACGCACGAGATTTCCACACGAACCTTCCATGCTCTCATTTGTAGCTACTGGCGACAATTTTCGTCTTGCCACGCACGCATCAAGCTCGCCTTTATAACGATCACAACGGACCAGGAGGGAAAAGTGAACCAAAACACCTGTGTCGATTGAAGTCCAAGTGACGCAATCCACGAGTAGGCGAGCAGGTGCATCTTACTATACCTGCCGCTCCTCCACCTGCGTAGGGCTGGGAAAGGTGGGCAGGCGCAGAGTACGAGAGAGAGAGAGAGAGAGAGAGAGAGAGAGAGAGAGAGAGAGAGAGAGAGAGAGAGAGAGAGAGAGAGAGAGAGAGAGAGAGAGAGAGAGAGAGAATGATAACAAGAGAGGGAGTTGGACCCGATAAGGAACTGTTTACTTTCTCTCAGCAAGTGAAAGTCACCCCATAAGGCAGCAAATACAGTCAAAACAAACCCAATTTTCAACCCGCAGACTGAAACCAAACAAGAAGTAACCTCGCAGGAAACCCATGTAAATAACTCCCCCCCTGCCCTTCCCCCCCCACCCAGTATTGCTTCATCATGAGAGCAAGGATAATGGCTTCGACCGTGAACACCAGAAGGACACTATAATGCCACTGTATAGTCCATTGAAACATATAACACCTGCGAGTTTACGAGCCAAGCAAACAAATGCCTGTACTACCTTACCAAACGTGACGTGGTAACAGTTGTGGAGAATTATAGGTTAGCAAGATTCAAAAAGCAACCTGGTGTGACTCTGAAGGAAAAAAAATAAAAGATTTAGAGATTACTTACCACGCCCCAAGCTGGCACGCGATCCTTGGCTATCGACTTGATGGCTACTGGCGCTCCGTCCTTCATCCTAATGCCGGCGTACACAGTGCCAAATCCACCTTTGCCTAGAACCTTGGAGACAACTTTGCCGTTCTCATCCACCGTCTTGTCCACCCGGTACAGCCTCTCCCTATCCGATATGATCCCTCCACCGCCTCCGCCTGGACCACACCCCCGGCCTCCACCGTTATGAGCAAGGTGTGGACTGGGCTTCGAGGTGGAGGCCAGTGCGGGGATGTGGATGAGCTGGTGGTGATGGTAGAGCAGCGAGGGGTTGCCGGTGGGGGCGTGACTCATGGTGGGGCAGAGAGACGTGTGGTTGTGGTTGGTGTGGATGTGGTGGGAGGAGGGGGATGTGGTGGAGGCGTTGGTGGTGGCCGGGTGGTTGCTAGTGTGGGCATGCTGCTGCTGCTGCTGCTGCTGCTGCTGCTGCTGCTGCTGTTGCTGCTGCTGTGGCTGCGGCTGTTGTTGCTGTTCCCGAGGCACTGCTGAGGAAGAGAATAAAAATACTCAGTTGAGTCACACAGGCAAGGAACTGGGTCAAGGTAACTACCTCCTACACATCCAACTAACATGCGTCTGTGATCGTCGCCCTTACAATTCGTGTTATAAAGTAGCGTTGCCGCCCGTACCACCACTTGACCTAATGGACCACATTTACCTGCTCGGCCGATGCGATGCAATGCGATGCGATGCGCAGCGGAACGATTGTAAGCCAAGGACGAGAACGGTAAACAAAACAGACTGATGAAGGAGAGAGTTGGAAAAATATACTGAGAAAACAGTCCTCGAGAGAGAGAGAGAGAGAGAGAGAGAGAGAGAGAGAGAGAGAGAGAGAGAGAGAGAGAGAGAGAGAGAGAGAGAGAGAGGCTAGACTGTACTAGATCAATAGAATGACGGGGAAGCGTGCGTGGGCGGGGTCTGGAGAGTACTACCTACTGCGTTCGCCACCTCCGAACCTCCCTCTCCCTCTGCCTCGTGTTCCTGCGGGTAGGCCTCACTCCCTTACAGTCTCGGCCTCACATAACTTACCTACTTTGCATCCGGCACAACGACGCAGGACCCGCTCGAGGCCACCCATAAGCTGATCGGTGGTCGCGTGCCCCACTTTCGACAGTCTGGCATCATCCAGGACTCCAACCTACTTCTTCCACCTGCCGCTCTTCATTGGAATCAACTTTTATTAATCTTTTTTTTTAATGCAGGTTTTTAGCGAGATCGTTAAAAACAGGAAGTGTTCATCCCTTCCGCTTATGTTTAGAGGGTGGTCAAAATGCTAGTTGCTATGAGGTATTGAGCTTGTAGTCAATTATTATGTTGACATCGTCAGGAGTGGGTCTCGTGAACGGGCGCCTTGTGTTCCATGTTGATGCGTCATATGGCCTCCACTTCCACCTTCTCCTCCTCTTCCTCTTGGACATATGTTGCAAATGTCCGCCGCAGATGAGACAAACGGGACATATTTCCTTCTCTGGGTCGGGGATTCTGCGTTGATTAATTTGGGTGGCCCAGTTTCATCCCACAGAGAGGCTCTCCTTCGCGAGGCCTCTTCTCTTCTCTTGTCTACCTGTCTGCTCCTCTTCCACCTCCTCCTTCTTCCGAGTCAACACGTCTTGTTTTAAGTCACTACACACACACACACACACACACACACACACAGAGTCAAACATACATAGACGTCGAGTCTATCCACCTTGGGGTGTTGTGTTTCTTCCTCTTCCACCTTCATCCTCTATTACATCCACTTCCCTTAGACAGCCCCTTCCCCTTCTCTCTCTCTCTCTCTCTCTCTCTCCTTTACCTGTACATCACCCACAACATCGCAATAAACTTCTCCGTTGCTCTCAACTCGTGGTCCGCATTACCTCCTCAACTTTCACTTCCCTCTCTACCTACAGCCACTCTCACCACACACACACACACACACCTCTTTGTTGGTCGAAAATTAACCTTCTTCCTCATTCACCGTCGGAAGAAATTAGTTTACGAGTGTCCAGACGTGTACAGCCCCAACACCTAACGAGTAATTGTTCCTCAAAGACCCAAATAAAAACCGAAGTGTCTTTCTCAGCAACTCAAATGTTGATCGAAATAATGTGAAATAATGCTGCTTTCTTCCACCAGTGCGCCGCGACCTCGTCCTTGTGTGTGTGTGTGTGTGTGTGTGTGTCAGAGAGAGAGAGAGAGAGAGAGAGAGAGAGAGAGAGAGAGAGAGAGAGAGAGAGAGAGAGAGGGGGGGGGAGGGAGGAGGGGGTGATGCGACAGTATGTGTGTAATATAGGAATGAGTGAGTTAGTACGGGATGAATATGGATGAACAAGGTTGAGGTAGTCCCACAAAATATATAAAAAAAAAAGGTTCCCTAAGGGGCTGGAAGGACACTGAATGGCAAAACCAGCAACAGTGGCGTGCTAGAAGGGGCAGGGGAGTACCAGCTGTTCCAGAAGCAGAAGAAAAAAAAAATGGCATCAATCATTCTAATGGTTTGCAAGTGGAAGAAATGTAAGAATAGAAGTGGTGGTAGTATTAGTAGCAATAGTAGTAGTAATAGTAAGTGTAAGATGAAAGGGAGAAGTAAAGTAAGGAGGAACAGTACATAAGTTTGGAAGACAGAACACTTGTTTGGGGAAGGGCGTTCAACCTAAAGCAACAGGAGAGAGTGAATTGCAAGGCAACTAAAGGTACCGGAAATCTCCCACAACTTGCCTCTACTCACACGTCCAGTCTTTACACCCTCCCCTTTTTTTGTCCCCCAACCTGGCAAGACCTTCCTTCCTTCCTTCCCAGCCCCTCTTGTTACCTGCTCACTTCTCCCTCCCTCTCCCTATAGCTTTCCCGCCAAACTGAAGATATTCTTTATCACCCACAATCTCTCTCTTCCTGCCTGCCTAACAGCCTTGATTTTCACAGTACTCTCTGTTCCTTACACTCCGCTGCTGCAACTGTTCGTGTTTTAGTTAGCATTTCAATCATTACCTTAACAGCTACTAGGAACGAGTACTTGACATTTTATAGTTTCACGTGTCTATATTGGAAACATGAATATGCAAATCGATGGAGGTTGTCAATACCTCAGTACGAGTATCCACTACCGGTGACTGTTTTGAAGCTTCCTGCATCGTCTCGTCGTGTGACTTATCATCCTCTCCTCGAGAAACAGCGTGTGACACCCAGTCCTCCCACGCTCCTACTTCCTCTTATTCTCATTTCCCGGAAGACGACTGGTGTGGAGCCTGGCCGCGAGAACACGCAGTCAAGTGTCCTGAACAAGGCTATATATTTAGAGCGTTTGATCAATAAAAGAGAATAACCGTCGCACTCTCTCCTTTAACTTCGGCCAGGGAGGCAGGTAAAGAGGGAGAGAGGGTGGCAAGTATGTATGTATGTTCCATTTGCTAGCATCTATATACAGCAGCTTGGTGTTGACTCCATGCAGTGGTCTAGAACGTTGACCAGACAAGTGGAAGTTCTCCTTACGCGGAAGACTGTCCGTTTATCTACTTGCTTGTCCCCCCTCCCCTCCCCTCCTCCCCCGACGCACCTGGATGCACTGTACATGCACCGCTCGTCGCGTACTAAGGACGGGGCTATTTTAAGGCAGTAGGGATGGTTGGCGGAGGGCGAGGCCAACTAGACAGCTCCGTCACTTTCTTCATGCCGCTCATACACGACGGAGAAAACATATTGCGCTGCGCCCTGCTGCTTGGGTGCTGGCTGTCAGGAGGCCTAGTGCAGGGGTGAGGAGTTGCCAGGAACGAGTGAGAGTCCTGAGGTGCTGTGACCGACCCTTCCCCACTACGCAAACACAAGTGACCCTGTTACTGTGGCAGCAACTGCGCCACATGACCCAGCCAGCAGCATGCTTCCTTTTCTCCCTGAGTGTGTGCATGTCAACCCTATAATCAATGTGCGTGACATCAAGGCACTACACTGCCCTGTAATCTGGGTGCCCTGGATACCTAAGAGGGCCTGACGCACGGTCTCTTCTTTCCACTGCTGGTGCAATCACGCATACACTGCCATGCCAATTAGTCTTCTCCTACAGTACACCACTTCGTACCATGCAGGGCAAAATTTAATGCACGACCCCCTGACCTACAAAATACAATCAATGA
Source organism: Cancer borealis (assembly GCA_036785275.1). Classification (NCBI taxonomy): domain Eukaryota; kingdom Metazoa; phylum Arthropoda; class Malacostraca; order Decapoda; family Cancridae; genus Cancer; species Cancer borealis. Next base: position 4,707 of record JAXIVD010004655.1, on the reverse strand, counting down.
CCTCATTCAGCCCTTTACCGCCACGATTCACGCGATGGCTTGGATCTTTATCCTCTATCACCTCCTATCTGTCGCTTTGACGTGGTATTCCCTGCCATGCCCCCAACCCACAATAAACAGTGCATCCCAGGTTGGCAATAACAGGCACCCAGGTCTGGCCTTGCGTTGGGTCGGGAGTAGGGGCTGGGAGTGGGGAGGAGGGGAGGAGCGGGTGGAGGCAGCGACCTACTTCACTCCTCCCACCACGACTCCGTCCTTGCCTGCCTCTAGTAATTCTAAATTACCCAACAACACAACAACGTCGCAACACTATGACAGTAGGTTAGCAGTAGGAACTACATGCAAGGCGGCGTTGATTACTCTGCTGCTACTCTGCTGTGAAGGCTGCAGCGATGTTTTCTTGAAGGCACAGCAGCACCGTTACCGCAGCACGCCCACGCCAGGAACCTGCACTTAACACATGTAGTCAAGAAACACTTACCGTTGATAACTGGTTTGGGCTTGGATCTCTCAACGGACAGGGGGAGGTTTGAATTCTGGGAGAAGACATTCAGCATCCTCTGCATCAACATCTTGACGGACACCTAGTAACAAATCAAAAACAGTTCTATACGCTTAGAATATCTAGGGTAGTTAAGGTCGCATTTCCTAGAGTGGCAGAACATCAACACATCCTCCATATGGAGTAAGTTTACGTGGCACGGTGCTAAGTCACTGCCGCACTCAGTCCTTTCCGCACCGAGTCCAGCTTACTACTGACTGTTTTGGAGTCGACTTACAACCTTTCACCGTCCGTTGCGCCACTAGGAAAAGCCCGCGGACCAGCTGCCTCAAAGGAAACACCTTCAAAATTACATTAACCTATACACACATTTGCTAAACAACAAAATATAGTCAATGATATATCATTTCATAAAATACAAACTGTTTTAAATTAAGAAATATATCAATACATGGTACGGAGGACATCAGCGAACTACTTTATCACGTGGGCGTAATGTTTACAACAGTGAATGTGTGGTATCGCGGCTATATGACGTCATCACATTGGAACGCGAGGTAAGAGGTCTCATAACACTAGCTCCTGGAGACCTGCTTTGCTACTTCTCGAGCTCGCCACGCGAAAGTCTTGAATGGACAACTTATGAGAGGGACATTTGGTAAGCAATACCATTATTTTACAGTTTGTTTCTTTTCCTTCAAGAGAAAGTTTCTATCAAGTATAGAGTTGAGCCCCACACGTGTGATGGTGAGCCTGGCAACTCTGTCGAGGCCACGCATGCGCCGCCGCTCAGATGTCAGGATGCCACCATTTACCAGTCTCTCACCGTAACATCATCGCAGCTGAGCGACAATCTGTCGCAATTTTACATATAGCCTTTTTTACAGTTGGAATTTCAAGGGATTGAAGAACTACAGTACTTATCTGTACTGTTTCTGTAGTCACTGACAATGAGGAGAAATCCTTGATGTGTCTCTTTATTCAGTGTTGGTAGAGATAAGAAGGATCGATAGTGGCAGCCAAATACGTCGTGTTTTACCGTAGACATTTCATCACCAACGTGTTTATGAACGTGACACCAGAAGGCTGTTCATGAGAAGACGTAAAAGGAGAGGAAGCAGAAGATGTCGTAGCTATAGTAGTAGTAAATTCATATTTATAATACCTTTGCCTGTTTGCCCTTCAGGGTGTGGCGTAGATAAGTTATGGTCTCTTGTATCAAGCACTCGATCCACACACACACACACACACACACACACACACACACACACACACACACACACACACACACACACACACACACACACAAACACACACACACACACACACACACACACACACACACACACACACACACACACACACATACACACACACAAATACACACACACACACACACACACACACACACACACACACACACACACACACACACACACACACACACATACATACATACATACAGGAAGGCAGGGTTGTTGGCCTTTTACTCCTGCAGGACCACACACACACACACACACACACACACACACACACACACACACACACACACACACACACACACACACACACACACATGAAGGCAGGGCTGTTGGCTTTCTACTCCTGCAGGACCACACACACACACACACACACACACACACACACACACACACACACACACACACACACACGCACACACACACACACACACATACACAAACACACATGGGAAGGAAAAATCAATAGTATTTCACTCCTGCCAGATTGCAAGGTCACAGCTCCGGTTTGGCCCCGTACCTCTGCCCTACTAGGTAAACAGAGGTTACAGTGTTTTGAGTAGACAAGTCTGAATTATCTTCACTAGGTCTGAGATTCGAACCTGGTCTCTTGGTTGTCAGCCGAACATGATACTAACCTCTACACCACCGGCCACGTAATAATGACAATAATAATAATAATAATAATATTAATAATAATAATAATAATAATAATAATAATAATAATAATAACAATAGTAATGAAAATAATAAATAATAATAATACAAATAATAATGATAATAATAATAATAATAATAATAATAATAATAATAATAATAATATTAATAATAATAATAATGATAATGATAATAAAATCACCAAGGACACGAATCAGAGAGAAAAAAAATGAAAATAAAAACAGTGAACCAAACTATTATTGACTAACAACAAATAATCTAAAAAGAATCATGAACAAATAATATACATACAATAGCTTTCAACTCATTCAGTCAACACTATCCATCTGCCTCCACACAAACCATTCAAACACTCGCCCACATCAATGAATACAAGTGTGACAGCAATAGTAAACCTACGTAAAAACACCAATAATAGTACGTATCATAATAACATGGACCCGTAGCAGCATAGAGATCATAATCGTGTTGGTGGTGGTCAAAAGGAGGCGGCAAGACCCTCCTCCTCCTCCTCCTCCTCCTCCTCCTCCTCCTCCTCCTCCTCCTCCTCCTCCTCCTCCTCCTCTTCCTTCTTAATTGTCACTCATTGTAAAATTAAGGATAAGATGAACGATGGATGTAGTCACCTTTCTATACAGGAGCAAATGTACGAAAAATATAGAAACAAGAAAAAAATAATCTAATACGAGAAGACGAAACAGGTCACGGCCGGGGAATGACGCATGAATCACCTTCCTCCTCCCTCCTCCTCCTCCCCCACACACATACATACAATATGATTTACAAATAAAAGAATAACGAATTGCGATGTATGCTTTAACTTACTTACTAATATAAATGTTGTGTGCGTAACGATAATGATGTTCGGTCAGTGGTTATACGTTACCTCTCACATGTTTTGTAACGATAATGGTGTTCAATGATGTTACGGTTTACTAAATACAGTATAAACCAGTAATGTTGTTAACTAACTGATGTCTCCCTTCTCATACTGCATGTAACTTAGCTAATTCTGGTAGTAGTAGTAGTAGTAGTAGTAGTAGTAGTAGTAGTAGTAGGAGTAGTAGTAGTAGTAGTAGTAGTAGTAGTAGTAGTAGTAGTAGTAGTAGTAGTAGTAGTAGTAGTAGTAGTAGTAGTAACATTTATTAACGACTCGGCACCATGAATTAATGAGAGAGAGAGAGAGAGAGAGAGAGAGAGAGAGAGAGAGAGAGAGAGAGAGAGAGAGAGAGAGAGAGAGAGAGAGAGAGAGAGAGAGAGAGAGAGAGAACGCGAACAAAATCAACGAAAAGGAAAATCACTCCAACTTCTCATTATTCACCACGCAGGGACGTGAAGGCGGTTTAGGTCCCCGCCTCGCCCCGTTTGTGATGTAAACATGACTCGTCCGTATGTGAAGCCTAGTCACATGTTGAGGCGGGTGCGGGTGGCTGGAGAAGGGGCTCCGAGAGGGACAGAACTGGGGCCAGGACGGTAGGGGGATAGGAGGGCGTACGAATGAGAAGCAGGGCGGGAGGGATGGACGGGGAAGGTGTAGAAGTATTGAGTAATCATGAGAGAGAGAGAGAGAGAGAGAGAGAGAGAGAGAGAGAGAGAGAGAGAGAGAGAGAGAGAGAGAGAGAGGGTTGAAGGTGTCTGGACGGATTAGAAATGGTACACAAGAGGGAGAGAAAAGCAAAAGGAGCGTTGAGCCTGAAGAGGACAGGAGGAGAAGGAGGCCTAGGAGGAGGAGGAGGAGGAGGAGGCGGAGGAGGAGAACTGAGATGCGGGAGGAGACAGAAGGAGATTAGAGAAAGAGTGAGAAGAGTAAATAAAGGGGGGAAGAGAGGAGTGGCTCATGAAGCAGAGAAGAGAAGAGGAGAGGAGAGGTGAGGAGAGGAGAGAGGGCCCAGCATCAGTACTTAGCTATTTCCTGTGGTGTAGTTGGTGGTGATATCTGGCATGTTAAAAGGGACTGCCACGCTCGCCTAAGTTGCTGGGATTTCCAGACGCCCTTCTCCTGCCGCCTCCTCTCCCGATGGTGTGTTGACAAACAAACCCCCGTAGCCGTAGGAAGTGACGTACGCAACCGGAGACGCTGGTGGCGGAGGTGGCAAACGTTTCCCATATCGGCCCCAGTGACAAACAGGCAAAGATTATTTGTGTCGCCTTGGTTATGGTGATGAGGATGATAAGTAATGCAATAAGTACTACCACCACCACTACAATATCTAGCCAATACACTACTACTACTACTACTACTACTACTACTACTACTACTACTACTAC
>JAXIVD010004654.1:2500-34232 GCA_036785275.1 Cancer borealis | reverse complement strand
GTGCAAAGGTAGAGAAAAATATTAACTTTAAACTGTTGTTGGCTTGCATTTCAGGACCAACATTTATCCCTTTCATTCATTGACGACCATCTTTTCATCTCGCTCACATTCCATAATAAATAGTGGAGAATTTGGTGTATGAAATGCTAATTATCTATGTCAGTGGAGGACTTGCATGTACCCCCGCAATTGTAATACATGAATGAAAGCTACAGACGTGTGGAGCCAAGGTCACTTCAGCTGGATATACGATTTCCAAGTATTGAGAGGCCAAGGACTAGTATATCCGAGCGTGTATGTGTTTAGACTTGGGTACTGGCATATGAGAGCATCTTAACACACCCTCTAACACCTAAGTGAACACGCCCATCACCACAGCACACACACCTAACCTAACCTAACCTAACCTAATATCAGGAACCACAGTCAAGGGTGCACCTCACTCACTGTAACGAGGAGCAACAAGTGTCTTACATAAGTCACACATTTTATCCGGTTTTCCTCTCGCAAGACATTTTCCAGGCAGCATCTGGTGACCCCGGTAATTGAGTCCCATCACACCATCCTGGCACCTCTAACTTCAGTGTTTGTAGAGCCGTGCCCTTCGCCCTTACACTGTTACAAGACGTACTCCCACCTCCCATTTCCCTGATATCAACCTCAACCCTCCTCGAGTCTTCCATTTGATGTGATGCAAATTCGTGGTATGAGACAACTGGGCCACGTAAGCCAGATTAGGTATGGAACGTGTGAAGGTTTCGTGAATCCCGTACTAACACTATTACTCAAAGGAGCCGGTGTGTGTGTGGCAGGGCGACACATCACCATAACCACCGCTAACACTATATGGGAATTGTTGATTTCATAACGTGTTCCCTGTCTCTTCACTACCTCACTCTCACTCTCTCTCACTCCCTCCATCACTCCTTCTCTCCGTGCACGTATCTTCCTTCTTGCTCAAGTTACATGTAGTTAAGTATGAACGTGGTAACCTTACAGGACGAGCCAGGATTTGGGGTTTGCGCAACACACACACAAAGGCTGAGTGTATTAAGACCACCACCAAGACAAAAGCTGAAGGAAAGGATGGAATCTAACCTCAACGGAACACGAATTTAATGCTTAATATTCTTTGCTGAAGAATTTAAGGAAAGATGGTGATAATGATGATACTATTATTACTATCAATACTACTACTACTACTACTAATAATAATAATAATAATAATAATAATAATAATAATAATGATAATAATAATAATAATAATAATAATAATAATAATAATAATAATAATAACAAAAACATTAATCATCTAGTAGTAAGAGTTAGTGTTGTGACTTGTGTGGGTTCCGATCCTGAGTTAATCTGACGAGAAGCTCTATAACAGGAGTTTCCAAAGTCTTCAGGGATAGAATACGCTGCCAAGCTAATATGTCATGGTCTGATGCCAATATCAGCACTTCTCTCAGGAAAACTTTATGTGGCATGGAAGTGCTTAACGACATTGTCAATATACATAAACGAGCTCACTCCTCAAAATTAGTTAGTCTAATGAGAGAAGTAGTAGTAGAAGTAGTAGTAGTAGTAATAGTAATAGTAGTAGAAGTAGTAGTAGTAGTAGTAGTAATAGTAGTAGTAGTAGTAGTAGTAGTAGTAGTAGTTGTACCAGTATCATCATCACTAGTAGAAATAATAGATGATGATAATGATAGTATTACAACAATTACTACTACTACTTCACGACTACTACTACTACTACTACTACTACTACTACTACTACTACTACTACTACCACTACAACTAATAAAAAAATAATATAAAAAAATATGCCAGAGTACTATCATCTCAACCTCGTCTTATCTTATCCTTGCCTTGTGCTTCCTTGCTCCAGCTCTATTCTATCCCTGTCTAGCCTAACCTCCCCTCACCTCCCTCCTTGCCGCCTCTCAACCCCAAGCTCCTCTTTTCTCTCCCCTCTGCCCGCATTCCTTGGCCCTGAATTATGCCGCGGAGATAAGAAGGAAGTTTACGACACAAGTTTCAAAAATGTGCCTCGTTTCGCGTAAGACAGAGACGATTCTGAATGTAGTGTACTCCTCTCTCTCTCTCTCTCTTTTTTTTTTTCTCTCTCTCTCTCTCTCTCTCTCTCTCTCTCTCTCTCTCTCTCTCTCTCTCTCTCTCTCTCTCTCTCTCTCTCTCTCTCTCTCTCTCTCTCTCCACACACATCATTAATCTACAAGTACGTACGCATTCCCGCCACTTTATCAAAAATAAGAAACAAAAACTAATCGCGAGGCTCCGACGCGCAGATCACACACGATTTTAACTTCACACAGCCAAAAAAAGAGATACCAGAAGGCTTTACCCTCCCTCTTCCCCCTCCCTCCCTCCCTCATGCCACACACGCTATTCTCAGCCTTTTAATAACTTGCTATACCACCTCCGCGGGCAAATAATAACAATGCTAAATCGCCATCACTTTAATAAGACACCCAAACACGTTTCTCCCGACGAGGCGATTACCGTCCGGGGATCTAAAGGTGGCCGTGCATAATCCGCAGGCAAGAGCGGCGTTCGTCTTCCACGGCCTCTACTTAGGACGAAAACAGTCCAGAAGTTTGGAAGCAGACCCACCCCCTGTATCCTCTTACCCATCTCTCCTTCTTCTCCTCCTCCTCCTCCTCCTCCTCCTCCTCCTCCTCCTCCTCCTCCTCCTTTTCCTTCTCGCCAAAACGCTCCGAAACTGGCCTGAAGATCACACACACACACACACACACACACACACACACACACACACACACACACACACACACACACGATATAGTAAACAAAGCCGTATTTTACTGTCCAGAAAGCGCTATCCTGGTCCGAGAGTTCTGTAGAGTTAAACGGGGGGGATCATGGTGCTAATTAAAGCAACTTTTGGATTCATTAAAACTTGAGCTACAGTGATCGATTGCAATTCAACATAGCTCTCACACACACACACACACACACACACACACACACACACACACACACACACACACACACACACACACAGAGAGAGAGAGAGAGAGAGAGAGAGAGAGAGAGAGAGAGAGAGAGAGAGAGAGAGAGAGAGAGAGAGAGAGAGAGAGAGAGAGAGAGAGAGAATGATGACATAGAAAAAGGACAAAAGCTATAATTAATATAGGACGGCCCAATATAGATCACAGTCGTCTTTTCACGCAACACCAAACTACTATTCAAGGTCACCACCACACTGCCATCCACTGAAAGACAACTCGTGTCAAGACAACAAACACTTCCCACTGATAAACACTTCCAACACATCGTTGCACACAGAGGCGAGGTAACCTGTTTGATCATTGGAAATAGTTGGGAAAGACAAAGTATTCATTGGAAAGTGCGTGCCGAACCTTAAGTGCCAGTCAGCATTACAATAAGAGTGATTTAAAACATGTGATGACATCGAGTTGCCGCGCCAGGTTTAAGTGGCACAGAAGCTGATTCGGTGGTGTGCGTTTTCGGGGCGCCAGTTTTCAGGGTCTACTAAAAAAAATATATACATGTTCATCTCTTCTAAATATTCCATTGTTTTTTTTAGCTATACGTTTATATCATAAATTCTGCATCAACATTGCTTATAACATTTTACTCCTCAACTATCTATCATCTTGATAGTACCTCTAGGAATATTTTGGCAATTCCGTTTATGTACCACGAAATCTACGTGAATATACTCAGAAACCAGGTGAGTAACTAGCAAGAGATGGGTATTTTCGTTCTTTAAACCCATCTGGTACACTTTCAAACTTTGCTTGGCCTGAATTGTTCAAGAAAATCTGGCAATACTAACGATAACCTTCCCAGTTTACATTGTCAACAACTACTGTTAAGCTGTACTAGGTCTTCTCTCCATCCACCTCCCAGCTACAGCCTGACCAGCCTTTCCCACCTTCAATTGATAAGGTATAAGGTAACACTAAAAATTTCTAGCCATCCTTAACTTGACATAATAGTGGAGACTGAAATGTAAGACACATCACCATGATAACAAAAGGAGAATGTTGCGTAGTCATGATTACTAGCTGGCTTCACACTACTGCATGGAATACACAGCTAATAACATTAACACTAATTATAGGAAGGATCAGGATGGTGGTGGGGGTGGTGCAGCTGTTACTGCTGTTACATCACCATCTCAAAGAAGAATGTCAGTCAGAAATGTGAATCACGTGCATAATTGATGGGATAAAAGTATTCCACCCCAGCTCAGTGTCTACACGATGTATGATCACCTAAGTCCTACTTGCCAGTCTAAAGAAAACGTGCCATTATGAAATACTGTCAAAAAACACGTTTTATCGTAGACAAAATTAAACAACATTCTTTAACAAGAACTAACTATAACTAGTAAATTATTGCATTTTTAACCCTGATGAAAGATTAAGATTGGCTTTACTATAACACATTCCATCTTAATAAATATGCCTCCCCATACCTGGTGTGACATTTGCATGCACAGCAACTATTTACCATTGTTGAAAATGATCAATTTTATGCAAGTCTTACGGTGTTTGCTTGTAACTGTATCTCCAATACTGTGGTCGGCTTATCTACAACGATGGGAGTTATTTACATTATGGATCTGGGTGCAGGAGCTCTAGAAGTGAACTTTATAATTTTCACTACAAAATGTTTAGTGGGTGTTACAATGTGCTACAATAAAAATCAATTGGTGGAAAAATGAAAAATTAATTAATCAAGGTATGCATACATAGCAAGAAAAACAGGTAAAATTACAGTTTAAGCCAATACACCTCTTCTGGTTTTTCTTTTTCCTATAGCCAACAAGCTTGGGAGAACGGGGTTTTGGGGTAGGGAAAGCAAATATAGGCCATATATGGCAATCCAAAATAGGTGAAAAATATATATATTTTTTTTTTATACGGTATAAAAATCTTATATAACCGAACCAGACACCCAACCACACAACCATAACCTAAACTAAACTGACCCGGGGGTATAGAGGCCCCTGGGCTCTACCAAATTAACCTAACCTAAACTGAACTCACGTAATAACCTCTTTACTGGGAAGGGACAAGCCTCCCACACCCCACAACCTAACCTAAACTGAACTCACGTAGGCTAAGCTGGAGCGGTCCGGGGGAAAAGCCCCTGGATCCCCCGAGCTTAGCCTAGTCCATCGTAACCTAACCTTGACTGGGAGTTTCACCCCCATGGACCCCCCTACCAAAATCAACGAATCATACAGAACAACCTATTTCAAATTATGATAAATATTTTAATTAGAAGTAGATGGTCCAGCCTAGGGGCTGACTTCAAAGTCATCTGGTCGACTGGTATAGAAGGTTGTCGTGAAGGGACTGGGAAGCGTAACATTTTTTCTAATAGATTTTGATGTGTTTAGAATTAATCTGATGTTTATTTGTTACGCCATGCAATTTCTTTTTTTTTTTTTTACACACTTGCTGTGGTTAGCTGTTGCATGTTCATACCCTAACTCCCCAACTTTCGAGTATGCTTGCCACTCGTCAGAGTACATAGTGGTTCCTGGCAGAACGTGGCGTCGAATAATTGGCGTAAGGGTCTGAGTTTCGTTTATCTACCAAGAAAAGTAACAGTTTCTTTGTCTCTCATATATTCCAAACACCTACTTTCCTTCCACTTCCCGTCCTCTTCGTACTTTGCTTTAGCAACTTTTGATTCTTCTATTTCAATTATTTTGCCAGGACCACCAACACTACACTTTTCCCAGCCCAAATTCACACACCTCGTAGCAGAAAGATGTCCAGTTCACACACGTTTCACTCGAGAAATCCATTTGTACGTCTGCATCGCGCTGGATTCTTGCTTTTCTTAAAAATAAGGCAATAAATGTTAGTAGTTTAATGTGCCTTTTCTTTCACTAACTGTGAACTTGCATTGAATCCGTTGACCCCTTGCGTCTGCACGAACTTTAGAACAATAAAATACTATGTTTCGAGGGTTTAAAATGACAGTCCTTACCGCAGGAAACACACTTAACATTCCTCGGAAGCAAGCCGTGGCTTCTGAAGCATTCTGAGGACGGTTTTTCGTTCCTGTGATGCTTTCTTATCAAATCATAATGGAATACGTGCAATTCTCACGAGACATTTTTTGAACAGAGAGCTTCTTTGAAGCACATGCATTTCTTTGAAGCGCACGCATGAGATATGAAATTGATGATCTGTGATTGGCTATAGAAGTATAGAAGTCAGGTAATTGAAATTTTAAAAAATTGATTTGATTGGACCTGTGGACCTCGACCCTCCCGTTAAGACATTATTTAAACACAACCAGAAACCTATTCTGACCAGATGGGCTGCGCCTCCCCTGGACTCCCCCGTTCCGACACTATTTTAACTGTCCCGATCTTATTATTAATTTCTGACAGTGTAATATGGGGCTAGAAATGCTTCTAACATTGTCATGAGATAGTTTATAGTTACGTGTGGTGTATTAGTTGAAACTGAAATAATACCAAAGTAATTAATATAGTAATCAACCTAATAAAACTTAACACTTACGTAGTACAGCGTGGCGTAGCCTAGTCCGCGTAGCCTATTCTTTTCCTTACTCTCCTCTCCTTCATTTCAAATTTCCGTCGTGTTTCAAAGTCACTGTTTTATCACTTTTGCCTGAAAAAACAAGAATAATTAAGTTCCATCCACATTCATTAAGATATCATACTAATAAACTTAAAATATCATTAATTCAAGCAAAATAACATTAATAAACGCAAAAGTAACGCTATTGAAACCATATACGTTACCATTGGTCAGTCTTAACCATTCACAGACTAGTTTTAAAGGTCAGTCTGTTGAAAATTAAGGAATATAAGCGACCAGCAGGAAAAAAGATGGCTGAAAAAATGGCTGCATACACTACATCATGCTGGTTACATATATTTCATGTTATTTGATATATTTACTACTCTTAACTTAAACTAGATAACACTACCATTACTTATTTACCTTTAGGCAGCTATGTAGAAAGAATAAAGCCTCAGGGGAGAGTAAATGTGGTTATCTGTTCCTTTAAAAAACTGACCTAACGTATCCGATGAGTCACATGCCGGCTTTCTTCCTCCTCGTGACCACCCTGCATTGGTGTGTATCCCTCCGCCGCCCACGCTAATCATCAAACACACTAATAAACGTAATTCTTTTCAAAACAAACATTTATATTCACACTACATGATATTCCAACCAAGGCTAATACAAGGAATTGGAATAATGCGCTACGATTGGCAAAACAGAATGTATGTTTTAATAGGATGACAAGCGCACTACTTTCTTTCCCCTTCGCTGCACCATGCAGGTTGCGACGTGCGCACCTCCCCCCTTCCACGCCTCCCCAACACCCCCCACATCCCAACCTATGGCGCATGCGCCAAACGTGACGCATTGCATGATTAGAAGTGGCGCATTGCATCCTTGTGATAATAATAAAGTAAGCCTACTCATAGGGGGGTATAAGAGATTTATGGCGCATCTGAAACCGTATGACATAAAGTTGGCGCATGGTATGTAAAAGGTTGGCCACCCCTGCCTTAGACCTATCGATGCGGGAAATGAACGAAAATCAAGATCAGTTTGTGATTAGGAGTTGCCGGGCGAGCAGGTGCCAGGTGAACGGACGGGATTGCCTTACGTAAAGTGTTATTAAGTATTTCCCGGGTGCTGATGTGCTTCATGTGAGTACAGGAAGCATCAATGAAGACAGTGATGAAGTACTACCGCCTTGTCAGCCTCTTGAGGCGTGGAAAGTGAAGGTAAATAATGATCACTTATATTTGCTAGCAGTGGTGGTAGTAGTTATCGTATTTTTTCCCTTTCCCTTCTTTTTTATCTATTTTTAATGGGGAATGAAGAGTGGACATGAATGGGTTACTCAAGAAAGCATAGTAGAGGGGGAAAAGGAATTGGATTAGAACCTTTGTTATGGTCATTTTGGCGGGAAAAGTGTATCATTGCCAGACACCGCTTGATAGACCGTTGACCAGGTGTTTATAATGTGTTTATATGCGTGTTTATGTGTTACTTTTGGTAATTCCGTCCATTAACGACGAAGCTGAGGTCGGCCTCCGCTCATACCAGTTATTCCATCTTGCTCCGTCCTGTCGTGGATAATTATTTTAATTTGAGGCAGGTGGAGGGGAGCTTCAATGGGCGTGTGTGTGTCTTCCCTGTAGGAAGGTGTTGGGTGATGGGTGTGTAGGGAAGGCTAGCGGGCGTGGGTGTCCTTGGGTGTCTTGTGGGTGTGTAGTGGGCGCCTCGTGTACTCCTGCATTGGCCCGGAATTGGCTAAAGTATCGTTACGGAGTGCCGATGCAAATCCGTTTTCCATCCCGCAATGTAACCGATTCAGGCCCTGGGTGCAAACGTATATTGGCAAGTAATCGGCCCACAATTGGCTAAAGTATCGTTACGGAATGCCGATGCAGATCAGTTTTCCGGCCCGCAATGTAACCGATTCAGGCCCGGTGTGCAAACGTATATTGGCACGTAATCAGCCCACAATGGGGCCGATTACTACGTAATGGATTACCGATGCAAGACCGATTCATTTTTTGGTGACTTGCCGACACTGGCACGATGCTGGCCCGGCATAACCATGTTTGCTGGGATGGCGTGTTCACCGGCCCAACCTCCGCCATATGCATAGAAAACATTCAACATAAGAACATAAGAATATAAGGAGACTACAAAAGGCCAGTTGGCCTACTCGAGGTAGCTCCTGTGGACCTAAAATCACCCACTACCATCTATCGTCGCTGTCCATGAATTTATCCAACCTATTCTTAAACGAATCTAGATTTTGCACTCACCACATGACTGCTGAGCCTATTCCACTCGTCTACTACCCTATTTGTGAACCAGTTCTTCCCTCTCTCTTTCTTGAACCTGAATTTTTCTAGCTTGTAACCGTTCGTTCGCGTTCTACCTGGACCACTAACTATGAGTACCTTACTTGTCCCCCTTATTAAATCCCTTGACCCATTTATACACCTCAATTACGTCTTCTCTCAATCTGCGTCTTTCTAGTGAGTGTATGTACCTGTAGCTGAAGGCGCTTTAACTTATCTTTATATGCCAAGTTTCTGACCCCATGTATCATCTTCGTCATTCTTCTCCGTATGGCTTCTAACTTATTTATATCCATCCTGTAGTAAGGAGACCAAAACTGAACCGCATAATCTAAATGGGGCCTAACTAAAGCTAAATTGTCTCAAAATTACTTCTGATGTTCTGTTGGTTACTGTTCTGGAAATTAAACCTAATATTCTGTTTGCCTTATTTCTAGCGTTGATGCACTGTTCTCAATATCTCCGAATAAAGGGAAATGTGGTGAATAAAACCATCTCAGAATTAATCAGATAATGGAGGAAAAAATCACTCAATTCTCAAGAGCATTATTGTGAAGAAGTAAAATACCAAATAATAACAATACAAATAATAATGGTAGTAACAGAAGTAGTACTAGTAATAGTAGGTTACATTCAAAATATTGGTTGGGTCAAATGAGGTAGGTTACGTTCATAACATTGGTTGATACTCGCCTGGTAGTATGGCGTGCTGTCCTTGCAGTATGGCGTGCTGTCCTGGCACCATCACGTGGGGTTCCCGAGGCAGGCTCACACACAGTTAGGTACACACAGCTCTTCTACACGTTGTCCTTACACACGTTAATGTCACTAACTCTTTCATTTAATTTATATCACGTATATTTTTGTCTGACCGAGTGAGCACATATCACCCAAATGAAGTGAATCCCGCTATTGATGCTACCGAGACAGACATCACGTGCGTGGGGTTTGGGGATTCAGTCAAATGTACAACTATACTTGTCTCATACTACAGACTGATTGTTACTAATATACACCATGTTTATGGGATTTTGTAGTATTAGGAAATGTAACTTTTTTTAATACAATGATAACATAGTAATTATGACTAGACTGAATTATTTATAATGTAGTTTGATGTATTTCTCGTGCCAAACTAGCAACTATACTTTCACACTTTCCAAATAATTATATTCCTTTTTGTTACTTAATAATACTTTGATCATATTTAGTATGGAACGATTTATAACTTTGCTCTTTATTGTTCCACTTACTTTTGAAATTACGTATTACATTATCCTTATCACTACCCAGCGTCAGCCTACAAAGATGATTCCGTCTTTACGAAATAATTCTTCTGAAGAAAAACTGGCATATAACTAAACATGTTTTCTCTGAAAACGGTTTCCTTGAAGGTGGTGTTTCTCTATTTGTTATTATTATACTATTTGTTATTATTATCATTATTATTAATGGTATGATTATTATCATTATTATTATTATTGTTGTTATTATTATTATAACAATACAAGTTACCTGTGACACCAAGATCATAATAAAAATCATGTTAGCCAGCCACATCCATCTTCTTTCTTTTGATATTTTTTTTCTTTAATGGGTACATCTATTCAGCACACCTGGTAGTTCATAAAAAGATATATCAACATCTCTTAAAAAGAGTGAGACATCCAATAACACAAGAGCTCGGCATTCCATGGGTCCATCTCTGTTGGCCAATGTTTAACTGATGTGTAGCCTACTCTTGTTGTTCCAGTTGTTTATCCTTCAGAATAATTCTGGAGATATGGCATCAAATTATGTCATGTGAAAACCACCTGTAACCCGGTGAATATACTGTCTGCTTGACAATGTTGATTTTGACTTTGTTTACCTACGTTTAATTGTGCTTACTTTAGATAACGTTTACTAAAGGTAAAGGATAGACCACCTACTTAAAAGTTTGCAGTTGGTGTTGTCTGATTTCATACATAATTCTCTCTCTCTCTCTCTCTCTCTCTGAATATAGCTCTATCATTCTCATACTCATTCTTCCATCTATCTTCTCATTACAATTAAATCACTGAATTGTTTGTATTTATTGCAGTCAAGTTGTGATGGAGAGGATAACAGACGAGGAGGTGCAGCAGGTCTTGCACCAGAATCAAGGCAGCCTCGCCAAGCTCATCTCATGGAGCCAAGAGTCTTTAGCCTCAAAATTAGACGGAGCAACTTCTGACTTTTTCAACGTGAGGGTAAAGTTTGAAGCGGGAGGGAAAGAGGGAGAAGCCTGTTACGCAGCGAAGCTTTGCCCGAAACGCGAGCTCCAGCCAGATGATTTCTATAACCTGATATTTACAAAAGAATGCAAGTTTTACAGTGAGGTGATTCCAGCGATCTCCTCTGTATTGGAGGAAGTGAATGAAAAGCCAGTCAGCTTCCCGAAATGTTACTACAATTCCACTGAGGAAGGGAAAGAGAGGTTATTCCTTGAAAACTTGAAAGTAAAAGGTTACCTCATGCAAAATAAAGCTCTTGGGCTAGACTTGGTACACACTTCCCTTGTTATGAAAGAGTTGGGTAAGTTTCATGCTGCCTCATACCTTTTAAAGGCTAAGTTCACCATCGACCTCATGGACAAGTTTGACTTTTTCAAAACAGAATGGACAGATAAATTCAACTTTGGCTGTGACTGGGGCGGGTTCATGGATCAGTTCCTAGAAACTGGACTCGTGATGTTTGAAAAAATGGGAGACTGTGATAAGGTTACAGACTGGCTGAAGAGGGTGAAGCCTGATGCCTGGCCCATGTACCGACACATGATTGAGAGGAAGGCTCCCTTCGATGCCATCATCCACGGTGACTGCTGGATCAACAACATGCTATTCAGGTGTGATGGGTGTGGATGAGACAGATAGATAGATAAATAGATATATAAACAGAGACAAAGAGAGAGTTGAAGTTACATTGTTATCTTGATTTATCTCATTAATGCAGGTACGATGAGAAGACAGGGCACCCAGTGGACGTAACATTCGTGGACCTTCAGGGAACACGGGTCGCCTCTTTGGCTATCGACTTGCAACACTTCCTGAACCTAAACGTTACGGGAAAAGTGCGGCGTGAGAACTTTGACGCTATTATTGCTACTTACTACAATTCATTCCACCACACTGTGAGTGCTGGGAATGTGGCGGTACCCTTCACGCTGGAGGAACTCATGAAGGAATACATTGACAAAGGATTCTATGGTGTGCTTTATAGCATTATGTATCTACCATGTATGGTGTCCACTGAAGAGGGTTCTTTTGTGTTCGAGGAAGAGCAACGGCGCCGAGACACAGTGGAGCGTATGGTGAACACAAATCCTCTCTTGAGACCCACTATACTCTCTGTGGTGGAAGAGTGGATGGAACGAGGACTTATTTCTTAATACCCTTTACCCGTGCCTCACTCCTGTACATTCTCAGGTAATTAAATAGATGCTCTCACTTCACAGGGTAAACTTTTTTCTAAATTGAAGTAGGTAAGCACTGTATTACTAATTGGTGTTGTTTTACATCTAAGTAAAACTTACAGCTTGTGGTGTACCAAACATGGTTTTCACAAAACATCTTCCTTGCCTAGTAAATACAAAATAAATGCTAAAAATAGGTCTTTGAATTTACTTATTTCAGCTTTGGTTTTTAATCTATCTAGGTGGTTCAGAAATTTTCAAACACGAAGAGAAACTTTTACTTTTTGTATTTTAGAGAATCAAATTTGAACTCCAATTACAAGCAAATAAGAAATATAAATGATATGAGGTGACATTGAAATTGTTGGCCAATAGGCTGAATAACACATGAGAACAGTAATTCAGTTGGCATGTGCAGCACTTCCACAAAAACAAGAAAACATTATAACAAAGATGTGAAACTCTAATGATAACTGCATATACTGTGAAGTATTGAAAAAACATATAGTTTTGAAGTTACATACATGAGATTGCATTAAAACACCAGTAATGACAACAGACTAAAACTTCACATTCTTAATGCCAATCAAAACAGAAACAAATCAATAAGAATTCAAAGAAAACAATGGAAGTCACACAAAAAATATAGTATAGGAGAAAAAAAAGCTGTTTTCTATCTAACATCAAAAATAAATCTTGTTTTGCCATGGAGGGACATAAAAGACAAAAGGCCAGCTTGGACTACATATCATATCCTATTGAATAGCACAGAAAAGGTGGAAAAATACAACTGGCTTTCAACTGGATCACACAACTCTTCGTAGGGTAATGGCTGGTAGGTCGTGGTTGGCCGAGGTTCAAATACCCAATGACGAGTCAATGCTGTGCCCAGAGGAAAGGTAGCAAGGAAGACAGAACCACATGGAAGAAAGAATGTACAGCGATAGAAGCAAACTTGTGCATCAAGCAAAAACATCAACAAATACAAGAATGTTTTCAAAAAGATCCAAATTAAATCATACCTGACTAATATTTCCATTTGAGCTTTAAAGAAAACAAACATGGCCAGATCTAAAACCTGAAGCTAAGGAGTTAATTGTGACATATTTAATCTTGAAAGTAAGGTCAAAATTAAGGCAATTATAAGATGAAGCAGGATATAGGACACCAGGTACAAGATCAAAACCTCTATATCTTAGTAGACAAAAACATAAATTCTAAATAGTAAGCACTGAAATGACAGATAAGATGAAAGATCACCATTATTATTTTTGCTACTAGAAACATTATTAGCTGCTTAAAATAGGAAAGGTTAGCCATGGTGTCCTTGTGTCCTGATATGATATGGTAAAGCTTATACCTATAGCTTGGAAGGCCAGAGTTAGGTAATTAGGAGATCCAAGTTTGTCCCTCCAGCTATAGAATGTGGAAGCAATCAACATACAGTGTGGATGAAAAGAAATCACATGAAGCTGCCATCACACCAAGGAATCTTAAATAAGTACTATAAGACCACAATTCACAAAAAGCACCAAAATTTGTCACTGTTTTAGGACATTACTAGGATTTAAAATTTGTAAATACAAAGGTCATTTTTTTTAGGACAATGATCATTACCATTTATGGAAGGCCAGCTCATTTACTAAGGGGTCACATCTAAGAGCAAAAATCACTTAATTAATGTTATTAATGGAATAATGCCTACTATCCAATTTAAATTAAATATTGGAGAAGCCAACTGCAACATAAATGCCAACACTATGACCTAATAAGATGAATGACATCTAACACTTAAGAAATATTAGGAAACAAATATATGCATAAACAATCTGCAAAAATAACTTGAAACACACAAACATTACTATGACATTTTAATTTGCACTTAACACCAAGACAGGCATTCAAGAGAAAAATCTTGTTTCACTTGCACAAAACAAGAACTTTATGAGATTAGTTTTGTGTGCTAAATACTTCTTTATAATGGCAGAGCAAAATTATTGTGAAATGTCTTGAAATATTATTTTCTTGCTACACAAAACTTATGATCTAAAACATCAACCCTGAAAACTTAGGAATCACGTATTAACATAAAATACTAATTGGAGAATCATCATTGTGTTATACTCAGGGTTATAGAAATTACAAGAATCATAACATTAAAACATAATCCTACAATAATCATCTATGAATGCTTCAACAATATATATCTCCACCTGCACACACAAGATGAAAACATTGAGCCGATACATGTCATTCAGGAAATAGAACCATTTCTCAAAGCAAACATTTGTTAGACATACTATGATGACACTTTTTTCAACTGGTCATTCAGAAAGCATTGAATATGACCAACCAAGAGACACTCAGAACACCAGGGTGGAATATCGATCACCGTGAACTCATTGGAATAAGCTTTCCACAACTTTTGTAATGAACACATAACTTGTTGGTGCTTTCTTTGGCTTGTGTGCTGAATATTCTACAAGCAGGTAGTGATAGCAGAGTGGTCTAATACAGGTATTCAGCTTCACAGTGTTGAAGAAGGCACATGCTGGATAACAACCCATAACAACTTTAAGCTAAGCGTCTGTTACTCATACCTACGTAACTTGTGATTCCTGATACAAGACACAACACTTCCTACGTCAACACTCCTTTCTCTTATCATTGTAAACATTGCCCTCTAATCCTCTGATGTGACCTTGGAAAATATTTCATTCGTTTCAGTTTTATATAAAAAGATTACATTACCGAAAAATCTTTGATACTTTGAAATATTGAAAGCAATGAATGTCAATACTTTATGCTACAACAAAATCACGATTTCAATTAATTTCTCTTCTAAAAATGTTACTATTGAATCACAAGTAGATTTTACAGGAACAATTTCACATCTGACAAATGAATATCTTTATAAATAATTAATTGTCCTATAATTTCAAGAACTTGATACCCTCAGATTTACTTTTGACTTATCCTAAGAAGGCACTAATCTATGCAGAAAACTCAAAATATAATTATTCTCTGTAATAAAATAACCATCTGTAGATATACATGCAAGCATTAAACATTTATTATGATGGATTCACTATCAGGCATGCAAATATTGGTGTAGGAAAGCACTCTGAAGGAGCAATAATATAATAGTTTCCATTGTTACTGCAGCCTCTTGACTAGATCAAAGATGAGGGATCAATACTTCATCCAAAAAACGATGGTAAACCTTTTACAACATTTTTTTCCCTTGCCTTAAAACAACAGCACTGTTATGACAAAATGACATTATTGTGCAACACAAAATAACATATCTTAGTGACAGTCTCTATAAGCCCATTTCCAGCACTTTCTGTTTTCTTTCATTAATCTGACATACAAGGCAATCTTTACATGCAATATAATCATCTCATCAACTACAAGTACACTTAATCCCACTGCATTAGACAATGTACACATATTCATGCTGGTTCGGTGGAACTTAAACCAATTAATGAATCTGCAGCAAGTCAACCTCCACATGCCATAACATAGGAGGCTGTAGCTCACAATGTAATGAACCTACAGTGAGTGTAGCATAATGCACGTATAGAGGTGTGCTTCATTACATACAAGACCTGTGGGCCGGTGTTACTCAGTACCTGCTGCACTCTGGTTCAACTTAATTTTCAAGCATTTTGATGTCTGGAGTTCAACATAAATCCATTCGCCGTACAGAATATTTCTAATGTATTAACTCTTCACAATTGAGGTGGTATGTTTCCTCTTGTCAAGATCTGACACAATATAGAATAACAGACGTACTCTTATTGATGAATACCACTAAATGTTACATATAAACTAAATATTGAAAGAAAATAACCCAATACTTTAAATATAGATGAGAGAATCTGTAGCACTAAGGTGGGTATAATGTGTGCCTTGTGTGTTCTGCCGGGATGAATGACAATGGTGTTCTACTACCACTCAATGGGCTCGGTGCTCCTTGGGATTTTTGAATACTTGGAAGAACACATGTCACCCACCACATCCACCTCCTTCAGAATCTATAATAAAACAAATCACAGCATCTCCATTAACATGGAATAACAATAGACAACTGGTATTATTACAACACTCTGTCTATATCTGTTCACTCATTCAATGCTTATGATAAATATTGAAATGCAGAATGTGAGAAGTATTTCATCTCTCACCTTGTCAAGCATCTCCTTGGTGTGGGCAGCAGACAGACAGAACCTCATGCGACCCCCTGTGATCTTGGTGGCAGGGAATCCCACGCCAACCCCAGCAACGCCTCGCTTGGTCAACTCCCGTACAAACATTCTGCAAGGCATCCACACACACACACACACACTCATTTCCAGTCACAAGTATTTCATGTGTTGTATCATGCCTTATCATTGTTAGACTTAACGTCTTCCTAAGAGTGAGGATGCAGCGTTAAGTGAAACTATATTATACTTTCAGCCCAAAGAAATAAAAAGGTAAACCATTAATTCTATATATGAAGGAAAACTATCTGATCACAATATATCAAGCCTATCTATTAAATCTTAACTTAAATGTTTATGCTTATGAAAGTTTAAAAGAACTTTTCAAAAGGGATACCATTGTATTTGTCTGCCAGCCTTATATTACACAAAGGTCAATATCATGGAAAGTTGTGCTGTATCTAATCTACTTCAGATATACTTAATATGAATTAACATCGTATGTTTACAAATTAATCATTATCAATAATAAATCAAAACTATGATAAAATGCAGAGAAACACTTTTCCTTATATATGGTATTATTATTTAGTTTTCAGAGCAAAAATAAAGAAATATCTATGCTAAACTGGTTTAAAAATCTATGTTACTGAAAGAAATACTATGTACACAAAATTCAATACCACAATGATTTATGCAATATGCAAGCTTTTAGTCCCAAAAATTATCTGCATAAAATCAAATGATGACACAAGACAAACACAAACAGCATCAGAAGCCACCTTCATCACACCCTTATTTACATGAACACAGGACAAGGATGTTGCCACTCTAAGCCACTATAAGAAGGACTGCCACCTAGGTAGGCGGAGCAGCCTTGCCATCATGTCCCTGGGAATGGCAGAAATAACATGCAGAGTGAACATCTTGCCTACCTTAGGGAACCCTTCCATGCACGTCTGGGCCAACCTGTGCTGTGCTGCCCACCAAACTTCAATGTCAAATGGACTATTTAATGGATTGTTACTTTTCCTTCACCTTAATCACTAAGAAAATTTTGCATGTTAGAAAAATAAAATAATGCACATACACTATTTTGACACAATTGCACATTCACTGCCAACTTTCTTATATTAGAGGGATGCAACATTAAGATGCATTCAAACAATGTAACAACCCTGATGGGACACCATTTAAAGTATCATTATTTCAGAGTAATAGCAACTTTTCATTGCCAAAAACTAACTTATGTCAAGAAACACTGCCACAACTGTTACAGATACAACCACCCTTCTCTCCACCTGCACAGCTGGCTCATAAAAACAAAGACGCCTTAAACCAATAACATAACACAACAAAAACCAGTCACATAAATGAGCTTCCTAAGCAAAAAATAACCCTACAACAAGTAAATGAAAGTGCAATGCTCATACTTGAAAACTATGATATTTAATTGGAATGGATAGGAGGGGGAGTTTTTCCATTATCAAGGATTGAACCCAAAACCACATGGCTGCCAGCACAATGTTCTAACCTCTTGGCTGAAGGTGACATTCCTGAGAGCCACTTGGCTGGATGGGTCAAATATACAACCAAGTTGCTACACATTAAAGGAAAACTGCTACATCAAGATGACTGCAATTGCAGTTACTGGATATAAGACAAAAATTAGTGGATCAAAGTTTACATCAATAGCTATCTATCTACAGTCTCTGATGCCTTCTGTTCCCTCAAGGGAACGGATAAATTTGCACCACAGGCTCAAAGTCTATGTGATGGGAGATGAGCGCCTGCACCTACACACAGCTACAGCATATGCCCCAACTTTACTTTATCTACATTCCACACTTTAGCTTTCATTCCTCTCGTACACCCGTCCATGAATATATGAAACAGCCATGGCGACATCACACATCCTTTTCGCCTTGACTCCTAAAGGATAACTTTATAACTTAGCAGTCCTTCCACCTTCATACAAACATTTGCCTTAATTCCTCCCAATAGCTGACCTCCAACACCATGCATTTTCAGAACATTCCTAAGATCTTCCCCATCAACTCTACTCTATCTAGATAATGACCTATATAAATACATGATTACTATAACGTTTGGTATACAATGCTTACAGTTAGGATAAAAGATGATACAGTGAAGTCTCTCATCTAAAGCATTTAGATCTACCGAATTCGCATCTAACAACCCTTTTAAAGCTCTATCCCACCTCCAATCTAACGATCCAAAATTCAGATCTAACGGCAATTATTCCGGGCACCCGGGATCAAATTTCAAACTTCCCATTGATCACTGAATTTTTGCCGCACCCCGGTGTCCTTCTCTCCCTCCCTCCTCGTCACTTTCAGTGAGAGAGAGAGATATTAGTATCTATAAACATTTTCCTTCCTTCCTATCTACAGTAAAACTTCGATATAACGAACCCGCTTATAGCGAATTTCGGATATAACAAACGTTATTTCCTGGCCGAACCAAGTCGTATATAACAAACCAAAGTTCATTATATCCGAGGCATGGGGTGAGCCGGCCGAACTCTCCACTTTGTTTGAACATGAACGCGCCGACGCACATGCCACTCAGTCCACAGTTAGCTCTCACTGTGAAGGGTTGGTCGCGCTCGTGTTCTCGCTACCTGCTATCTACTACGTACCAACTACCTACAGTACTACCTACTGAGAAATGGCTTTGAGGACTCATTCTCTTAACGTCTTAACGAACAAAACCCTGTATATAGCGAACTCGTTCGGTATTTTTACCGAACTTCGGATATAACAAATTATCGGACATAACATCAGACACCCCGCCCCGATTGGTTCATTATACTGTATATCTAACGAATTCGTATTTAATGCAGTTTTTTTTACACCAATTATTCGTTAGATGGGAGATTCTACTGTACAATGAAGGCAACTCATTCCTAACCATACTTATAACCAATCCACCTCATTTGTACCTCAGCCTATATTTTCATGCAGGAAACACTACATTAAGATAACAGGTCTTCCAATAATATTAACACCTTCATGAACGCACATTAAAGTAACACTATGATCAAGCAAACGTGATGTACTATACACTTTTCCCTTCCCCAAAGCATGAACATTCAAAAGTATAATAAAAAACATCTCTCATTTCACCCTTTGTTTGGTGATTATGTTTATAGATTTGCTTCCTCCCTATCAACACCACCACAACCTCCACCATGTTATATCACGATCCAAACACACTCAACCAGTACTTCCACTACAATATTCATCGCCCACCACAGACGTCTACATGACCGCAGAAAAAATCTAATTGAAAAAGGCTACCAGAAAATGTTTAATGTGTTAAATGTTTTACTACATCAAGCAATGAACAATTTAGAAGTGATAAGATGATCTGGAAAATGTAATATTGGAGCATACAGTACCAACACCAAGTTAGAATTGTTACAAGGAACTCTACCACCACACACCATGCAACACCATCACTATTCCATCATCCCTATCAGAGCCTGGGTGGAACAAGAACAAGGAAGTTGTTGGGATGAACACAAAAGTTGCCAGAATTTTGTCACACTTGAGAAAAGATCATGGATTTCCTTACTCCCAATCCTGCCCTACACAGAAGCACCATACACCCAATTACTGATGCTGTGAATCCTATGATGGCTGAAAACTTTACAATATATTCAAGTCTGACATAACAGTATCCTGGTGCTTTTCCTTACTTATGTTTCAAGAGAATGGGCCTTCATTCCAAGAAAGATACAATAGGTTGAAAATTTTTAAATCATTTCCCACTAAGTTAATTGAGAAACTGTAGAAAAGATTAGTGTCAGATGTAAAGGTAAAGTTATTCAAACCTTTCACACCAACACTGGATCCTGCCATTCACAAACATGACCCCTTTCAGTGTTGTTTTCCTTATATATTCTAATATCAAATGATTGACACTGAACAATGCATATTTTCTCCAAGAATTACTAACTTATTGTAAGACTATGCAAAATTGTGTCATATAATTTTGTATTTAAAAAGAATTTCAAAAATCCTGGCAACTTTTTGTCCTAAAAGAACTCTTCCAAGACTTCCTTTTCATTGGTGACTGCCTTACTTACGTAGTCTTAGGAATCAGGTACAAGAGCATGGGCACCACAGGTGAATCATCGTGACCATAAACAATGAATCCCTTCTGCCTGAGGCGTTGTCGGAAATACTTGACATTTCTGGCCAGCTGTTGAATGCGCCTGCGACCTAAACAGGAGGTGGGAAACAATTCAAACGTCAGATTGTGTACAGACCCACAAGAACTGTTGAAGGTGGAAGCATGCGTGGTTACTTACCCTGTTGTTGGTCTCTCATCATTCCTCCTTGAAAGAGTGATAAAGGTTGGTAGAAGAGCTAAAGCAAAGAGGATGACTACAATGGTTCTGGAGCTTAAGGAGGAAATCATCAAGAAATGGAAATAATGGAATAAAGAAATGTATTGATTTGCTGTGAACAAAACGTATGAAATTTCACAAAGGTAATGATAAGTGTGCAACTACTTGCATTACCTACTTTACAGCAACTTTCAGTACATGAAAGACTCAATGAGCAGCAGTAATGTACACATTTCTTCATTCCTTATTCATGCTGGCTTGACTCTCTTCCTCTGGATGCTCCCTCCTCCTACAGCTCTGAATATTCACTGAAGGTCTAACATCCTGGGACATGTTTAGCAATACGAGACAAAAACGCAAGCCAATGATGATGGGATACCATCAGGTAAGGCGGCTGACATAAACATGATCAGACAACTGGGAGACAATTTCATGAAGCAATGTTCCAAAGGCTGTCCATGAACCCCCAACAGATTTCTCTGATCAACTTATGCAGTGGTGACCTGCTTTAATGAATACAATTACTTCTACAACTTCATTATTTATAGATTTTGTTAATTATAGTGTCTATTGAACTACAGAAAGTCCCCAACTTACAAATGTTTGAGTTGTGAATTTCTAATGGCATGAATAAAGTTATCCTGAAATTTTAAATTTGTGCATATCATTTAGTTCACAATCCGCTGGGTGGTAACACCAATGTACCGAAGGAATTGTGTATTGTTATGCATATTTTGTTACATGATGTAACTGCAGTATTGTCTGTCCCAAAAAATCAAGTTGTGTTGATTCTCCTTACTTAGCTTCACACACTAAGTACATTTCCAGGTTATTGAGTGTTCACAAATTCATATATTACATTACAACACTGTATGTTGGAGCAATGAACAAATGTGCTTATGAACGAAAGCTTGGAACTGAACGTGTTCATATGTTGGGGACTTTCTGTATCATTAGGGTTTTGTTTCCAAAAGTGGTCTCGGCCATTTTCACTTCCATGTCTTCTGTAATACTACGCAGTCTTTTGCTTAACCTAGTAATTTTCTTTATCATTTTTGCACTTCTAGTTCCGTCTTTGTTTTTCAATATTGTATGACTAAGCCATGCCATATTCACACACTTAGATCTGCTAATGCTTTCCACTTTCTCTATTGGAAATTACCTTTTTTATCACATCTAAGGTACTAACTGCTTTGTTTATATTACTTTACCACCTCAACATAAGGGTTAATGGTGAAAATAAGCAGATAAATGCAGCTTTGAAACTCCTACGTTAAGTGATAAATGGAAATTAACACTTTCATCACAACCATTACCTCATCGCCAACCTCTCTCAGATCCGCTGAGCCGTATGTACAAATGTATTACGTATCTCTACAATTTAAGAATTTTTTCAAAATCTTGGGATTTTTCAAGATTTTTGTATCTTAAAAATTTTTGATATCTCTCACGTTCATTATGGCTTTTTCATATGTAATACTTTTTAATTTGTTAAATCAAAAGTTAGTAATGTGGAAATCGGTAAAGAGATGGTTTGTTAAAGTGGATCACCACTGCATGTACAAAAAGCTATGCTGAGGTATGACAAACAAAGTAAAAGTAAAAATCAAAGCCTCGAGAGGCTTACATGGTGCCTTCTCAAATTTTCCATAGGTTAACAATTTCCCCTAAAAACATCACAGGGGAATGATGCTACATTGATGAGCAAAATAAATACAAATTTATACATGTTTTTTTCATAAGCATACGATGTTCAAAATAGAAAACGTGTCCAAGACCCTGAGAAGGCACCTCAGGCATCAAAGAGAGAAATATTCTGCAACAAGAGCACAGAGAGGCATTGCTAGAATCAAAAGTAACCAGCTCTCAGTGCCATGAAAGGCTGCTTCTCCTAGTCTACTGAGGAGTGACATAGAAATGTCAAGGGCCAGACCTGAGCAGACATCTGTATACTCACGCGATGGTGGCAGGGAGAAACAATAACACTGGCACCACTGGGGAATCCTCATTGCCGAACACTATGTACCCCATTTGCTTTACTTTTCGACGGAAGTACTTTGTATTCCTAGCAAGGTGAATTATCCGTCGTTTTCCTACACAGAGTGAGGGCACAAGGAAGAGAGTTAGTGCAGGGAGAAGCAGAAATTAGTGAGGAGCACAGATTAATCTAACCAGAGGTTCCAAACTTGTAAAGAGATGACGCCTTATTTCTAGCATTGCTGTGAGGGAATGGAACAAAATATATTGAAGAGGGAATATAAATGATATGTCTGTTTGATGTGTTTCTATTCATGTGTGTGTATATTTCCTTAGTTGTAGTAAACAAAACTTGAATTACTCAAGCTTGTATTGTCTTGTCTCCATATCCAAGTTAATTTAACTCTAAACTCATGGATATACTTCATTCTTACTACCTCTGCCTCCAACGCACTTTGTCTTTTTTACTTTAAAGTCATGCTACCTTATCTTTCTATCATTTCTACTCAAAATATCCTCTTTGTTCTCTCATTTTATTCCAATTACTGCTGTGACCATCATGGCTACTCTTTGTATCTTCCCTAACTTGCTATTTTTCCCCATGTGTGAAGCGTGTGGGTTTCTATTTGCATGGATAGAAGCAGATTCTGGTTGAGATGAAGCTGAAATGTGTCCAAAGTTATTATTGCATACACTCAATAATTGGATTAAATAAATAACTCCTACAGCTCCCCAACACATGATTCAAGACACACTGACCCCCTGGGCAACACACACCGACCTTCATTGGTGCCATCCTTGCCCATCATGATAGACATAGAGGTGATGATCTGCTCAGCTACGGGGGGGGACATGGAGGCGGCATACGACTGGGCATGACTGTTCACTCGCAGGTGGTTGATCAGATCCTGCAAACATCACCCGTCATGATATGGTGTTTTGAAGTAAGCATGGGAAGAAAGATTACAACCACAACCACAAACATAAAACAAGACCTACTGTTTCAACCTCTCATCTGAACCACCAGCATCCTTTGCAAACAGAAGTAGATTCAGCATTCACCAGACTCGGCCTCTACCTAACATTCTCGCACTTACTTCCCTTACTTACAACTCCATTCAAACAAATATCAAACAACCAAGGTCACATCCCACATCCCTGACAAAAGTAATACTAAATTAAATACCATCAGAACCAGCATAGAACAGACTAACACACCACATCTCCTGCAAGGGAAGGGAAGGGGTGAGGTGGCACATGCAACATAGAGGAGAATGTTTACCTTGGATCCAGCCAGGTATCCCCCAGCAGCACCAAAACTCTTAGTGAAGGTTCCCATGAGAATATCCACGTCCTTTGGGTCAGCACCATAATAGTCCACCACACCTCCACCTTGGGGGCCCAGCGCTCCAATGCTGTGTGCCTCGTCAACGTAAAGGTAAGTCTGCAGGGAAGAAAATGAACCGTCTCACTAATCTATGCATGATGAACAACACTTCAAACAAGTAAATACATAACTGTAAGCACAAGGACTCAGGAACACAAGGCAAGACAATATATATTTTTTGCAAGCGTACAGTTTAAAGGGAAGACATGTTGGGGGTTTTGAGAGACCAGAACAACATGAGAATGCTCGCCACACTCACCTATGCTTAATATAGAAAACAAAATTACTGCAGTCTCCTCAGTATGAACTTTGTCTTCCTTGTAACTAATATTTCAATACATTATCCACCCACTTTTAATGGGGTTGTCCTCACATCTTGCCTACCCTTGGCCAACACCCACCTTGTACTTCTTTTTGATCCTGATGAAGTTGGGAAGGTCACAGATGCTTCCTTCCATAGAGTAGATCCCCTCCACCACAATCATGGCCTTTTTCCAGGGCCGGCGCGTTCTAGGATGGCCGTGGATAAGGGCCTCACGCAACTTTTTTTCAAGGTCAGCTGCATTGTTGTGCTGAAAAACCTTGAAGGAAATTGCAGATTAAAAACCATTAAACTGATTTAAAATTACTATAGTCTTTCCCTCCATTATGCCTTTGTTCATTATAGTACAATCATTACTTCACCAATCCAGTTATTTATGCACTATTCCAATGGTAATCAATAAACAAATACTCAAGAACATAAACAACAGTAACTGAGATATCGTACATCATGTAATGGCCTTACACAACATAACCCCAGATTTATAACTATTTTACTATTCATAGCCAGCCTTAGCAATAGACCAAAAAGAAGAATGCTTAATTATTATAGAAATAGAATTCTCAAAGAACCATTATTCATCTATCAGTGAATACTTTTCTTACACTGATGATGAAGGCTGATGGATGCCTACCTTTACAGTGGCTCCAGACAGTCTCAGACCCAGGATGAGAGAGGCATGGTTGAACTCATCTGAAAACACCAGGCACCCGGGACCGAGCATTGAGGGCAAATTGAGCACATTGGTGGCAAATCCCATGCCAAAGGTGATGCAATCCTCGACACCAAGAAATTCTGACACCAACGTCTCTAACTTCTTGTGTATTTCAAGAGTTCCTATAAGGGGAAAGAAGCATAAATCATACAACATTAAGGGGACATCTTCAAAGTCATGGAAAAATATAGAGTATTAAAATTAGTTGACAGCAGTGTGGCAGAGATCATGTGTCTTCTTATCATGCCATGAAGTAGAAATGCTTGCAATATTATAGACGAACTAGAGTAGGTTTGGTTTGGTTTGGTTTCTTGTCTTGTCTTGGTTACCCACATTGATTGGGATAACAGCCAGGTATATAAATAAATAGAAAATGACTACACCAGCAACTTGCCCAGCTCAAGCCGAGGACTGCTGGTGGTGATGCCAACTTCCATGGTAGTCTTGGTGGCAGCATCATGACAAGGGCCGTGGTTCTCCGCAAACCCAAGGTAGTTGTATGACCCAGCGTTGATGCACTTCAGTACTTTACCAGTCAATCTGAAGAATAAAAGT
This sequence comes from Cancer borealis, assembly GCA_036785275.1. NCBI lineage: Eukaryota > Metazoa > Arthropoda > Malacostraca > Decapoda > Cancridae > Cancer > Cancer borealis. The sequence continues at coordinate 8,358 of JAXIVD010004654.1, read as the reverse complement.
ATATTGAGAAAAATGGCTATTGTGCAACAAATATTGTTCTTACTTTACAATTCAAATTAAGACAATAATTTCATAACTTACAATAACTTCTGTACTGCACATCCAACCTATTATAATTGACGCACAAAATTTACAACTATTTTAAAGATACATACATTAGCACCACCACCATCACTATCCGAGCCTCTACCACTCACTTCATAGTCCATCCATAGTCAGGGGTGTAGCGTTCCAGGAGGTCAATCTCAGCGCCAGGCACACTACAAATGGGTCTGCTCCAACAGTCTTGAATACGGCGGTAAACATTGCGAGTGTAGAAGCTCTCAAATCCAATGTAAAGTGGCACATATCCCTGCATAAAAGGTGTCTTGTTTTTATGGCAGCTCTTCAGTCTGAACACCACTCAAGAGGATTTTTTTCTAACATTAGCATAAGAAGTCTGCTGACACAAATCCTTCCCTACAAGTGACCAAATGCTAGCTGATAAGAGGAGCAAAAGAAACATGTGTGTATTTAGTAATTCCAATACAGTCAACACTCCACACATAAACTATCATCCATGAACATGATAACCATATTGAGGCAAATCCTCTAAGCAAACCCTTCAAGTTTTCCCACTAATGGTTTAAACACTTTCTGAATATCCCACAAATTTTAAACACTACATGTGACACACTACACAAGACCACATGAATCTACCAGTTGAAGACAGAATAATGACGTTTGGTAACATAATAAAGCATAACCCTTACACCTAAAGCTTAGTCACTAAACACTCTGGACATTTATATAAAACCACCTCACAAAGGAACAACAAAACTATGCCAACCATTTATTGCAAGACAACAGCTTCAAAGCCCTGTAAGCATTTCATGATAAGCTTAAGTAAGACCAAGGTTCAAACTTCAGCCTTAAAGTGCCAGAAGGAACAAACATATTCCATTCAAAGTCAATGGATTAAGTGTATTTTTAAGGTGTTTCTATGACAAGTCCAGAGTTCTCCCCAGTGCACTCTACCTCTCTATTCGTTTCTTTTGTCGATGGTGGGTAGAAGAACTCTTTGACGTATCCAACGAGGAAGAGGACTCCATAGGACAGATAGATGGTGAAGTTGGTGAACGATGGACACTCCTCGATATCCTTTATTTGTGTTGTGAGAAATGCATTCTTTTTCTTATGCTGGAGATAAAGCATTGAATCTATTTAGAGTGGCAAAAGTGGACAAGCTGCTGCCAGCTGTATCAGAATTAGATTATGAACAGCCGTGCTGAAGGAAGGGAGTATCAGATTATGTATATTTACATATATATATATATATATATATATTTACACACACACACACACAAACACACACATACATATATATATATATATATATATATATATATATATATATATATATATATATATATATATATATATATATATACACACACACACATACACACACACATAAGGATACAGCTTATGCCTCAGGCTATGGTTTAGTTGAGTTTGAAACTTAGATAACCACTTACGATAATCACAACTTCTTGTGAGTTAATACAGCAACAAACATACAGTAAGCTACTTGCAAGAAATAGATATAAATGCACTACACAATACAGTCATAAGGTAATGGCTTCCTCATCTAGGAGTAATAACCATATGAATCGAGCCACATCAGAAATACTTAATAAAATTACTCCATGAATGCAAAGTATTCTTCACTTATGATAATTTTCAACTCTTCTTGTGAGCAAAGCAAATATCTTAGCCTGTTTTCTCTACCACAGGCCTATCATCAAATTTTCTGAGCTGTCTCAGGTGTAGAATTGTGGTAATTGCACTGAAAAACAGCACAAAAATGTAGACAAGAGGAAACCGTTTTCCATTCATTGCTATGGTTTCTTCCTTGAAATTATTTTGATTGTGAACAAGTCAAAGATGTTTGTTGATGAAACCTGACTTGTTACATTATCTAGAGTGGCACATGGCAATGGAGAATTTTTATAATGTTGTTCTTGGTACAAATTCCACTCCTCACAGTATAAATAACCAAGTCACCAATATCTAATCCACACAGCATCAATTTATAAAGTTTGACAATACGTACATTAGTTAAGTATTTTCAAAGTATGTACCACTTTCTGCCTCTCCTAATCCATACACATTCCTTTCTTGTTCAATCCCTTCCCTTCTATCAGCAACTCTTTCATGCAGGTACTCCTTTACCCTATCCATTCATCTTATAACTGGCCTTCCTCTCCTTCTAGGACTTCTAAGATAAAAATCCTGAATCATTCACAAATTCAAGAATTTCAGCACCTAAGAATGGATAAATCTTGACTCAATGCTGTACACCACTTGAGAGTTTCACAAAGGCACCAGTTTAATGATCTTGTCCATTTTTGCCAGACTAACATCATGCTGCAGAGTATTTCTACATTTTTAGTCTAATCTTCTTACTATTTATAATAAAAAGGTCAAGAAAACCTTGATATACCAAGCAGCGTTGGACCACCACGACTGTGAGACACACACCTCTAAACTACACCAAGTAAGTAATACTGAAGTGCATCAAATCAACCTTTGAAAGATTAGACTAATTTAGTTTTTTCTGCCTCATCTAATGTCATTCTGCAAATTACCTCACCTTGGTAACCAATGAAGCTCACATCATTATCATTAGGGTTTACGTGAACTAAATAAACTCAATGTTTATCCAGCAAATCTTATATCTTATGGCATTCCAATTAAAATAAAGTGGAGGAAAACTAGTGAGTGACTGCATACAGTGCATATAACTGTATACCAAACAAACAATTAGTCACCACATCTAATTTTCGTAATTTTATCCAAATTTGTCTGAATACAACATTGGCATTAAAGCAACTCCAAATGCAAATAAATCAAGTGACACATGCAGCATATCAGGTGGTTACTGTACGAGCCCAAGCAACAGTACAACAAGATACTACAACAAGTACAACACATAAGCAGGTCTTCACAGTAGTTACAATGTACAGGACTATAACTACTCCTTGACACCACTACCATTCATATTACACTACAGTTACTCAAGGCATATTCACACTAGTAATTATATAGTAAAATCTAGTTACAATGTACAGGACTATAACTACTCCTTGACACCACTACCATTCATATTACACTACAGTTACTCAAGGCATATTCACACTAGTAATTATATAGTAAAATCTAACTCAAGCAATTAAATATGACTATATGACCTTTTCATTAATGTATATGTATAGATATATTCATGTAAGATTTAACTAACTATTTCTATATACTGTAACTTATTTCATTGGCATTTTACAGAGTATTAGTACAAAACTGGAAAATAATACTTACTGAAAAATTAATCTTTAAACAAGGTTAGAAAAAAGCAAAACTAAATTTAAAAAAAAATAAAAATTACAAACACTACATAGATTTTTAGTTATCTATAGCATTTTTGTAGGTGCTCTCATGACATTTGTTTTCATGCTCAACTTACCTCTCTCTTCTTCTCCTTGTTAGTCACGGGTACAAAAAATTCCCTCACATATCCAAGCATCAGGAGGACGCCAAAGGACAGGAAAGTGAAGAAGGCTACGAAGAGAGAGCATTCTTCTTCCTTACGGTATGAGTTCTTAGATGAACCTCCATCTGGTTGACTGGTGTGGTTATTTTGCATTGATTTATCCTGGAAATATATTATACATTAGTTACAGAATCTCAAACTCTGAGTGTGTGAGTTTTCAGGGAGAGGATGAAGTGCTGAGAGGAAAAAGACTAGACATAGGTGATGACTCTAGAGTACATTATGTATTTGCAGTTGATTTAGGTGATAGAGAAAGTAGTTCAGTATAAAGTATGTAAGAGTGAAAAGAAAGTGTATGCATGGTGGACAAATGAAATAAAGGAGGCAGTCGAGGGCAAAAGTAGGGCTTACAAAAAGATAATGCAAAATAATGTGCCAGGGGAAGTGAGTGAAGGAAGGAAATATATAGGGAGAAGAAGAGTAAAGTCAGGAGATTAGTTAAGTAAAGTAAGGACAGCTTGAATAAAATGGAATGTAAAATCATTATTCAGAACAGTAAAGTGAGGTGATCCAACAAAGGCCACGGTAAAGTTGATACCATGATACAAGAACAGATTAGGACTTGTGATAGTAAATTGAATGTTGATAAATTTGAGGTTTCAGAGAGAAATGGGTAACATCAGGTTCATGAATATTGTCAAACAATGAGAAAAGGGTTATCTACCTGCCATGTAAAAAGTGCAAGCAAAGTTTTCTGCGGAGGCTAGATAAATATATGGATGAAGATGAGATGGCACCAGGTATACAGAGGCTGTGGTGTAGAACAGGCCTCTAAATACAGTATAAAGTTTTTCTCCTTATCAGAGCAAACTGCATGATTTCCACTTGAATTACAAAGTTCTGACCCACTTATAATTTTAGGCATCTACACCTCCCACGACAAATTATGATAAGACACAACTTACTACAACAAATACGAAATGCTAATAAGAAACCTAAATATGAGACCCACCATCAAAGTTAAGGGTGAAATTAACCAAATGACAAGTGGTGTGGCGGCGTCTGCTGGCGGTGTATTTCCCAACTCAGGAATGTTATCACGCCTCGCCCCGCCCCTACCTAGCTACTCCCACAAAATCCACTCATGGCTAGATACAATATATATTTAATGTGTATGCATGTAAGCACGTGTTAGATTACTGTATTCCTTATGTTGTGTAATGCAGTAGTCATGCCTCGACCCACTCCCACAAAATTCCTCATGAGATGGATAGGCAATGACCTCTAGCGGCTTACCTGCATGTGAACATTCCCATGATTCACTGTCCTATTTGCACCTGAGTCACTGCTGTTGTATTCTACATCCTTATTACTAGTGCTTAATATTTTCTCGTGTGGAACATGGGTAGGTAATTCCGTGTGAGCCACCATGTTTTGGTTAGCGGAGACTGAGTCTGAGCTATCACACAGTTATCGTGATTGGCTCATCTGAACCTCCCGCCACCTTTCTCCCCCGACGTTCCGTAACAACTGCATTTTGCGCCTTTATTCATATTTCATGTGGATGCACTTCAACATGATATTATACCAATTGAACAATGAGAGTTTATGTGATTGTTAGATATAAACACCTGTGTTGAGTAGAGAAACATAAATGGTTCATTAGGATTCTGGCTACATCCTGCATCGCAGCGCGGCAGGCAGCACATCCAGGCTGTGTGGCCACCAGTGCTGGCCTGTGTGGAGGTGTTCTCAGAGCTGGGGTTAGTGCTGAGCTGTGAACGTACACGTGTAACAGCCGAACAACGTGACTAGTTTGTGACTTGTGTTTGTGATATTAAAGTTGCACCATGGCTGATTTTGATCAGTTTTCTAAGTTACCCACTTCAGGCCCAGCGGACCCCACCCCAAGCCAAGATTCTGTGCCCTATGGATCGAACCGAGATTCTTTGAATTTGGATGATTTTGAGAAAGTAGAAGCAGATCAGCTGCTTTCAAATGTCAGTGAGAGTACTAAGGCTACAGCTGATCTCTTGGATGACATGTCTCTGTTCTCAGGGCCCGGGAAAGATTTATCAAATTCATCCAAAGGCCAGACGTCAGAGACAAAGCCTGGAAATTCTCTCTTCTCTGCAGACGACTCATCTTTCTCCGACGATCCTTTCAAAAAGGAGACTACAAGGTTTGATCCTTTTAGCTCAGAGATGAGTCCAGGTAGTAACCTTGACTCTGGAGTTGGCTCCACCAAACAAGACCCACTGGACCTGATTTCATCTGCCCCCTCACCACCGTCCTCTGACATCAGTAACGAAACCTCTTCTAGTAAATT
>JAXIVD010004653.1:32500-34239 GCA_036785275.1 Cancer borealis | reverse complement strand
ATAATATTTACTATATATATATATATATATATATATATATATACATATATATATATATATATATATATATATGTATATATATATATATATATATATATATATATATATATAATATATATATATACTATATAGTATATATATGTATATATATATATATATATATATATATATATATATAATATATATATATATATATATGTATATATATATATATATATATATATATAGTATATATATATATATATATATATATATATATGTATATATATGTATGTATATATATATGTATATATATATATATATATATATATATATATATATATATATATATATATATATATATATATATAGTGTTTATATATATGTTTATATATATATATATATATATATATATATATATATATATATATATATATATATATATATATATATTATATATATATATATATATATATTGTGTGTGTGCGTATATATATATTATATATATAATATATATATACTATATATATATATATATATATATATATATATATATATATATATATTATACATATATATATATATATATATATATATATATAATATATATATATATATATATATATATACATTAAAATAAAGTGTAAAATCAAGAACATCAACAAGTAAAACGAGATTAGCTGTGGTAATATTCTAAAACGAAGAAGAATGAGTCAAAGGGTAATTATGAAGAAAATCCTTATAAACTTTGAACTAAGAAGCCTACAAGAATACACGAGGAGAATAATTCACCATAACATTTAAACCTAGAATGTTATGTTGTTTGTCTTCTGGGATTTACGTCATAACATCCATAACGTAAAGTGATCACTAATCAACTTTTGCTTCATCATTCAGAAAAAAGTTTAACCTCACAAACAATAAATCATTTCGAAGTTTTATTTCTGATAATCAATCGTTTTTTTTGATCATCTGTAAAAACATGAAGCAATCAATGAATATTTTACCACGAATACATCCAGCAGCTCACAAACTCACTCGGCGCAAATAAATACAATAAACTATATAAATACATAAACGTAATTGAATTTCTACCACAAACGCTATGTTCGCTGAATATTCTAAAACTAGCGCCGGATATGAATAACTAGTACCTTTAAAAAACATAACTAAACGATAACTTTGAAATACATCTGCCTATCGCTTTCTACTTCTAGGTTTCCCTTCCTAACAAGCCTTCAGACATACAGCTTCATGTTGCTAATGATCACAACGTTAATGAAGACCTCAGCGTCCTCTTAACATGAGATCGAGGCTTCCTGCTGCCTCACCCAACACTTCCTAAGCACTTAGCCTCGTTGTCAGCTCAAAAGACCATAAACCTAACCAGCTTTGCCACGTCATTTACCGCCTCGTTAACCATCAATACGGTCACCATTAACACCCCAGCGGCTGTTGAAGAAGTAAGTGCCAATGATGCTAATGACAGACACTCGATAATGACCAAGCTATTCGTATTCCTTTTCTGAGAAATTGATAAACAACCGTAGTTTTATTGGTTATCTTGGAATGCATGTGTATTTAATTTTTCTCTATTTTCTATTCTCCTCCTCCACTCTTTTTTTTTTATATTTCACATTCATTATTACATACATTCCATTTCATCTGATAAAGAAAATTTTAAAAAATCTACTGTGATGATGATAAAAATGATTTCAAGTCACTTAATTCATGTTGTTTCCATAGATTCTCAGCAACAC
>JAXIVD010004653.1:27500-30000 GCA_036785275.1 Cancer borealis | reverse complement strand
TGTGTGTGTGTGTGTGTGTACGTGTACGTGTGCGTGTGTGTGTGTGTGTGTGTGTGTGTGTGTGTGTGTGTGTGTGTGTGTGAGAGAGAGAGAGAGAGAGAGAGAGAGAAGAGAGAGAGAGAGAGAGAGAGAGAGAGAGAGAGAGAGAGAGAGAGAGAGAGAGAGAGAGAGAGAGAGAGAGAGAGAGAGAGAGAGAGAGAGAGAGAGAGAGAGAGAGAGAGAGAGAGAGAGAATATATGTACATATATATATATATATATATATATATATATATATATATATATATATATATATATATATATATATATATGATAACTATATAAAAAATATATGCTAAACATACGTTTCTCTGTAGTTTTAACAATACAAGCTTTTTGTCTCTCTTTTGTTTCGAGCACATTTGTTGAATATAATCGGCAGCCATTGCACCGCACTACTGTCCCCTTTGTTAAGTTATTTGGATGCATATAATCCTTTCCATTACGGGTGATTACCATTTTCTTCAAGTCTTTTAATTTTGTTCTACCTGGGAATTCTACCGTACTCCTACGTTTCTCTTATTTTTTCACACTTACTTAACTATCATTAAAACTATTCATTCCACCTTAAGTGCATCTTTATCCTTTAATACCGAACTTTAATGGTACTTCAAAACAGTCAATGCTCTCGTCTTACGGAATTATTTCTTCATGATATATACACACTGACAATAAAGAACTATTTTCCATCCTTCACATATTTCATACTGCCTCCTTCTCTCCCTTGAATTTATTGTTATTTCTGAAGGAAAATAAATGTAGCCATAGAAATTTAATAAAAGAATTCCCGATATTTCACAACATTGTATATATGATTTTTGAAGGATTTAGCTTAAATCCATGACTATTAAGTAATAGGTGCCCCTAGCAATCAACAATGGTAGGAATATAAGCTCTATTTCACTCACTGGTGATTGATTTCACACGGAATAATCTCTGGTGTTGACGACATGAAAAGTCAGCAGTACGAAGGAAAATAATGTATTGAGAGTATTAAGAGCTTAGGGCCATGTGTGTGTGTGTGTGTGTGTGTGTGTGTGTGTGTGTGTGTGTGTGTGTGTGTGTGTGTGTGTGTGTGTGTGTGTGTGTGTGTGTGTGTGTGTGTGTGTGTGTGTGTGTGTGTGTGTGTGTGTGTGTGTTCACAAAACATAGCATAACGACTTGTTGATTAGTTGATTTAAATAGTAACACGCTTCAGAAAAAAAGAATCATATCTATTAAGAATAAAATAAAAATCATGTGTAAGAGCATCACTACGCCGCCAGCCTGTTCTGCCCTCGTGCTGACGGCAGATTGTTATGTTACGGGTCTCCGATGGCAGGTACAGTGGAGAGTGTCAAGTGTTTGAAACGCGTCAGCAAGGTGATATTATTTTTTCTGCAGCCTTTCATAGTTGATTAGAATGACACAGAGAAGAGAGTTTTAATGACACAGAAAAGAGAGTTTTAATGACACACAGAAGAGAGTTTTTTTTATGTATTATCATCTCCTTTACCATTCCCTTCTGCGTTGGTGGTTCTCTGGTCGTTTAAGTGTTTTGTATTTGCATTCACTTTCTGAAAATCGTAGTTTTCCATCCCAGTGAGGAAAGCATACTATAAGAACACCTAAATAATGCCTTGAAGAAGAACTTGTACTACCACTAAAGAAATAGCAATTTTGTGACAGCTATACTGTAACCACTAAGATAATTTTTCTTTGCCCTACCTGACATTTCCCGAGCGGGCTGACTGATGGCTGATACCTAGCAACTTAATTAAAAAGACTCGTGACGCAAGTGAAATAATATTAGTTGATTCTAATCCATCCATGAGACAAGGTCTGTGGCTGGACCACTATGACTGAGCACCATTAAAAACAAAAATATCGCAGACACTCATGACGCGTCTACACCTCATGGGGAAAAAAATCTTTGTATATGAAATAAAGCGCCTGATGCAGCGCCTGGAAACAGTTACGAGGCTGGGAATGACGCAACTTTACGACGCTTGCTGAGTATCCAAACAGTCCTCCGTCGCCTCCACCGGTAGCCCAGCAGGATGCAAGTGGGACGCACGGAAGCGCCTGCAGGGCTCTCACAATAAAATACAACACCAGCCCTTTCGTCTCCTTGGGCTTATGTATATAAGGGCAATAACTTTACAAATAAATGTGTGTGTGCGTGTGTCTATGTGTCTGTGGGTGTGTGTTTGTGCGTTCCTATATGTATTATATATATATATATATATATATATATATATATATATATATATATATATATATATATATTTTTTTATTTTATTTTTTTTTTTTTTTTATTATATATATTTTTTTTCTCTCTCTTTTCTTCTTAGAGGAAAAGAAATGCAAGGCTTCGATTAAGACAAGTAGCTGTAATTACCATAGATATGACGGCATCTCATGTAGCTCCCTGTAATTACTCACATCATCTAGTTTCTAAATGAAAAATCTAGACTGCGCTA
>JAXIVD010004653.1:22500-25000 GCA_036785275.1 Cancer borealis | reverse complement strand
TTGCTCGGAGCTATTACCGGACAAACTGCAAACGTAAAGGTAAATTCAAACCCTTAATAACGTGCATGATTAAGTTTCAGTCTATAATGGACGTTTCATGAACACCTGGAGCATCTTGACATTATTTGCATAATTCCGTTCAAGCAGAAATTTGACCACACAGTCCAACATGAGTGTTTGTGTGTGTGTTTGAGTGTGTGTGTGTGTGTGTGTGTGTGTGTGTGTGTGTGTGTGTGTGTGTGTGTGTGTGTGTGTGTGTGTGTGTGTGTGTGTGTGTGTGTCTGTTTGAGTGTGTGTGTGTGTGTGTGTGTGTGTGTGTGTGTGTGTGTGTGTGTGTGTGTGTGTGTGTATTCACTGTCACAGTCTGCTGCTGGTCTCTCTCGAGACAGCCGGCCGTCCCCCTATGGAAAGAGCTCAGAGCTCATAGTGACCAATCTTTGGGTTGGACCGAGACCACTCACACACAACACACCGGGACAACGAGGTCACAACCCCTCGACTTACATCCCATACCTACTCACTGCTAGGTGAACAGAGGCTACACGTCAAAGGAGACTCGCCCAAATAATCTCCATCCGCCTAGGGGATCGAACCCTGGCCCCTCGGTTGTGAGCCGAGTGCGCTAACCACTACGCTAACGGACCGTGTGTGTGTGTGTGTGTGTGTGTGTGTGTGTGTGTGTGTGTGTGTGTGTGTGTGTGTGTGTGTGTGTGTGCGCGTGCGCGCGCCCGCAGAATTGGTACGAAAGACCAGACATCCTTAACACAACATTATAAAAATTATATCATAAGCAGGCAACATATATATGAGCAGGAAAGTAAATAAAGATATAAAGTTTTATCCAGCCTCGCTCGGGCCTCGCCAATTTCCACATCGGACGCATGATATTGACTGAAATACGATACCGGAGCAAGGAAACATCAAATAAAAGAATCATCTTACACGGGATTCCATGATATAAGTATTAACATGACAACGTTGGCGAGTCATAAATGGTGCACTAAATCACAAACCTAGTATCACGTTACTGTAAGATCTGTAGAAAATACTACTTCTATTGGAGACCTACGATATCGTCTAGCTGCAAGGGCGAGATCATTAATACTTTGCCACTGGCAGATCACATAATCTACCTATTTGGTGCAGCCAGCCAGGCAGGGGAGCCGAGAGCCAGCCATTACGCTGCAATGGTACATCGTTTTACGGGCACATTCCACTCCTTGATATATCATTCTGTTTTGCATGAATGCGTGTGTCGTCAGCTGGATACAGACGCTCATTACGCCACAGCTGCTGCATAAAGCGGTATCTGGCTAGTCTTTTGCAGCCTTGCCTCTGGTCTTCCAGCCTTGCCTTCAGCTTGCTGTCTGTGTAGTATTCATATAACAAAAGGAATTTAATCTTAGAAACTAAAAGACTAATGAATGTTGGAGGTGATCATTTCATGGTAACTTATGAATAATTCTTAACCGGATGGCGTTTGACTTAAATGTTACGATCGTTTCCCCAATGGATATGATAGTTCAATATAAAAAAAGAAAGAAAAATAACTTAGATTATACATTATAATAGTTATACAATAGTAGTAACAACTATCTTACCATTACTACTACTATTACTACTGCTACTACTAACAACAACAAAAACAACAATGATATCCCCAACATATTCCCTATTTTCATGATGCCAAGTGTTAAAAGTTTAAAACGTTAGCTGGTCGGCATTTATGTGAATATTTAGTTGTGTGGGACTAAGCCAAGTGGTAGTGGTAGTGGTGGTGGTGGTGGTGGTGGTGGTGGTGGTGGTGGTGGCACGATAGTTATAACACAGGTGGAAGTATAATTGTCAAGCACACTCGTTGAAAGAAAATGTTCAAAATGAAGAAATAAAAAGATTCACGATGAGAACTTGATATTGTGCGATAAAGCAGAACACAAAAGAGAAAGGAACAAGAAACGCAACAGAACATCAAAATTGCCACTCACCCTCCACGGTCAAGTTGACGCTTAATTAAAGAGAGAAAACAAAATGCGCACTTTCCTTCCCTCCCCACACACCCTCTTGCCTCTTTCCCTTCCCGACCACGCATCCTGCACTGCCATCGTCATATAACATCTGAAAAAGGCAAGGAAATACTAATTACACCGTTCCTCTAGCAGGTGAGAGTTACGACAGCGGTTACCTGACCCAAACTACACCCACGTGAGACATCTCCTCCACTGCGCCTCCTAACGTGTAATTTCGCATCATCGTACCAGACTTTACCGGGCAGGAGGCGGCATACTTTTCCAGACTTACAAATATTCCGGACTCCAGCCCAGACGACACGGCAAAAGTGTTCCAGGGTGACATGTAAGATAGTGGCAAGCAAGCTGCCAATCCAACGCCTCGTGTGTGTTTGAGTGGAAGAGTCAATAATCGTATGACGAACGAAAAGCGAGTGAACGTCGGGTGTAGTAACGAAATTGTCCTGAAGCAAAGTCTAGTGTTTCATATGTAT
>JAXIVD010004653.1:15000-17500 GCA_036785275.1 Cancer borealis | reverse complement strand
AGTAAGTCACCACAAACCTCAGGCATGTTATTGGCTCAAGTCATGTTACACGTTAATTCTCTGGTCATGAAACACAGTGAACGTCGGCCTTCGGATATCTTCAATGATGCTGCAGCAGTCACTCGCTAGACTCAGCTGAAGCGGAAGTGATAATATATTAGACTACAAACGCGCCATCTGTCGCCTCTAATGATCAACATGATCTGATTACCAGGTGGAATAAACATACAAACGACAGAGAACAGGTTGTTAAGCTGAATCTGTGAGTTCAGTCTAATATAACTGTAGTGCCAAGCTGGATGATTCATTGATACATGTTGAGCTCGTACTATGACATTTGACTCAGCAGAAATTCACCTGATGTGTGTTTTACGATTCTGCATATGCTTAAGGTAGTCTCTTAATATAGTTTTGCTTGTTAAGCCAATTGGAAAGAGAAATGGGAAATAATGTTTTACCCGTAAATCAAGGGAAAATCATGATTTTTAAAGTTTATTATCAAGTAAAAATAAGGAGCTATCAACTCAAACAATCTTAACAAACGGTTCATGAACAATGACGGGAATAGCCTCACCCTCACCTTTGGAGACGATCCACTTAATCATAATTTACTTATGATGAAATTTCACTGAGAGGAAAACTTTCGACCTCACACTTAGGAAAGTTGAACAATTCGGTCAATGCAATTTCCAAACCAAATTACCGATATTTCATTATCACACCAATTCATGCCATTTTCTGGTAAGAAGAGAAAATTTATCCAAGGAGCGGTTTTCTCTCGCTTTTAATTAAACATCTAAGACACTCAATTAGATATTTAATATGATTTGATATACCAGATGTACTCGTTTCATTATCATCACCAATGAGAAGTGTACACCGAGGGGCTCGCTAGGTCACTCACCCACAGACTCCATTGCCAAGGCTTCTACGAGCACGCCTCCACGCAGGCACCAACCACTCCGAGACTCTAGGATCGATCAACTTGCTCCATCCACACGCTTTGTGGGCTTCACTTGCGATCTCCTCCAATGAGAGATGTTTATTACATATCCACATGAGGTGGAATTATATCTGGGAAGCGTGCCACATGCTAATGAAGCCTTCACAGTTGCGTACATGCATCACTTGTAGTTAGTAGTATTCAAATCAGTCTTACGGCCAATCGCTGATTTGATGAACGGTTACTGAAGTGATGCCTTACGATGCTACGAAAGTACTCGCTGTAACAAGGTACTTGCGTCAGTTCACTGTTAAACTGTCTTGTCTTACGGCCATAATAATGAAGTATTATTCACATATAACAATAATGCCAAGTACTATTCTATATTGGCCGTAAAACATTATGGATTGTATGAATGTTCTGTTCTGGCATCATATTTGTGAACTTTTGCTACTAAGGTATACAAAGTTTCGCGTGACCTCACAATCTTCAGTTTTGCGCATTAACAGATTGTTCTACATCCCTCATCATCTACCTGAAAAGACACCAGTGACTGATATGACAACATTATCCCTGCCCTTGGATTTGTCACCTGAACCTGACACCCAAAAAGGGAAGGAGCAAAGAGAGCATAACTGTCTCATTCCCAGAGTAAGGAAACAGACTCAGGACGCGCCGCATCAAACACTTATACAATACGTGGTCCTGAACTTACTAGATCAATAATATTTCCGGGAATCTCACGGCATTGTGCATACTGTTTGTAGCAGTGTATGAACATAAAGTGGTCTTGTCTTAAGACAAATGAAACGTAACGGCACACGTGATACTGGCAAGGGAAACACAACAGTGGAAGAACACATTGGGGAGGACGGAGGATGATCAAGGATAGGCTTCAGGGTCTCCTCAAACCCCAGCAAAGACATTCCTGGGAAATTTTTACGCCGCAGCGGGAGTTGTCTGGCAAAGTATGCCTACTATTACAAGAGACAAGCTTTAAATTGCACACTTTCTCCTCAGCAAGATTACGTATCTCAAGAGCACGATACCTTGCGGAAGGAGAGACAAAGCCTATTGGGTGTGCAAGTCTCATTGGTTTTATTCGATCACCAACCAAAGAAACAGTGACGGAAAGTTGCAACAGAGTACACACATGCATTATTGTCACGACCTTACCAAAAGTCTGTATGCATCCCATTATTTATTTCACCCCTATCAGGCCTCGTCTCCTCAGAAGCCTTCCTGTCAACCCTAACCATTCTCAGCCGCCCCAAGTTGCAATCTTGAGCCCAAACCAAGCATACTAAGGTTCACTTGACTTGGTTTATGGACAGGATCGCAGCAAGCCTCTTGGAACACCCGCATCCATAAGTTAGAGAGTTTATCACCCTAATGTACTGACAGCGTATGGATTGTTAGCTGCTTCAGGCTGACAGGAGTGGTAATACAACCTTTAGGCTGTAATATATTGTTTGATGGTACTGCACGACCTTTGCTTCTCACTGAATAAAAAGTATTGCGGATGAGTTTTCTTTCTCATTTTCTTTTTCTTTCTTT
>JAXIVD010004653.1:0-5000 GCA_036785275.1 Cancer borealis | reverse complement strand
AAAAAGTTGTTGTTGTATACGATGGTTATTCAGACGCAGTTACATGTCCACAACATGTGTTTCTGTTCAGGTTTTACGCATGAAACAAAGAGTATTACTTGTCTTGTCTTGTCAGCGAGATAGGGAGAAAGAGATAATGAATGAAAGAGAGAGAGAGAGAGAGAGAGAGAGAGAGAGAGAGAGAGAGAGAGAGAGAGAGAGAGAGAGAGAGAGAGAGAGAGAGAGAGAGAGAGAGAGAGAGAGAGAGAGAGAGAGAGAGAGAGAGAGAGAGAGAGAGACTATAAGCAAACTACAGTTAATTACAAAATACGGAATATATCACATGACAAATCTAATAACTGCATGGACCATTTCCAGCTGTGTAACTTTTCATTGCAACTTTTCACAATATAAACAAAAACCCAAAATACGTACAAAAATACACTTGTACATTACTACTAGAGTCGCCAGAACCTTTCATACAATTATTCACATCTGGGACTGTCGCTCTTACGCCAAGCACGAGTTGAAAAGTATTTTAAACTGTTTAATTCCGAGCTGCACTGCTAAATTATGCTTCTTCAAAAGTGATTAATTGTCATGCAAAAAAAAATAATAATAAGCTGCCGTACAGTTTTGATCTACTATAATTTCAGACACAGATAATTTACTTTTTTTTTCTTAGATATAATTATATGCAAGTTCATTCCTTTCTAATTTTTGATACCGTAAAACAACGTAACATACCTTACCCCCAACAAATGCTTTACAAGGCCAAGTGAAGTGTGTCAGTAGGTCAAGCAAACTAAGACGGAAAATTCCTCTGGATGCTGCAGTTAACAAAGAATTCCCACCAAAAAAAATAAAAGTGTTTATTTCAAGAAAATTGAAACTTCAGACACAAACTTTTCTCCCTTCCGATACAAGGTAAAA
This sequence comes from Cancer borealis, assembly GCA_036785275.1. NCBI lineage: Eukaryota > Metazoa > Arthropoda > Malacostraca > Decapoda > Cancridae > Cancer > Cancer borealis. The sequence continues at coordinate 4,088 of JAXIVD010004653.1, read as the reverse complement.
GGATACACATTTATATCTCATACATCATCCCATGGCTCTCTATATACAGATAGGATTATACATCTTCAAAGGTTTTCAGTAACAAAGTTTTCCCAGGTTTCCGAGTGAAACCTTTGCATACATATGAATATAATACGGAATGAACCTAAACCAATGAGAGACGCGCCACACAACTTATAAGGTACTTAAAAAATATTGGTTCGTAAATAAGTTTTTCTTGATTTTGAAGTCAAGGAAAATTAAGTGAAATGAAAAAATTATATAAATATAAATGTAGTTGTATCAGCTTTAATTAATGAATACTTTATGATTGTCGTTTAAGTTTGGTAGATAAATCCCAAACAACAAATTGATGTCATAATTGATGAAAACAATCCCATACTCATTGATAAGGATCACAGCTGCACTCATATTTCAGTTGAGTAAATAATCAATAAGGGAAATGAGTGTAATTATGAGTGCATATTATTCTATGAAGCTATTCATACGAGTATCGGACGCGAGTGTGATCTGGTTCTGCACTGCAGCAATAAGAATATCTTTTTCATCAGCTTCGTGGATATCCGTCCATCATTCCCTGGTCCCTCCTGGCTGCAGGCGCGGCGGGGCCCAGCTCAGTGTTTACGAGTTTGTCTCTCAGAGGATTTAAAAGTCTGCCCACCCATTCCACTACCCAATCACAGACGCGAATAATATTTTCATAGGAGTGCATTTTCTTGATCTCCCGCGGGACACATCTTGGAGGATGAAGCTGCATGTATCTTTGACTCGACGAATGATGAACTCATTATTATTATTACTATTATCAATATACTTACTAAAACTACTATAATTACTAATATTATTATTATTATCATTATTATAGGTATCATCTTCGTCCTATATTTTTGTTATTATTGTTGTTGTTGTTGCTTTTGTTGTTGTTGCTATTTTACCTCGATTCGGCCATGTACCCATATATCTTTCCTGGCACAGCTAAACACATTAATAATAATAATAATAATAATAATAATAATAATAATAATAATAATAATAATAATAATAATAATAATATTAATAATAATAATATTAATAATAATAATAATAAGAGATGCTTCTGAAAGAGGTAGTGTTGCATCCTTGTTGCCATCATCGTTTTACTTCGGGAATAAAATTATATTTGTTTTTCAGCCTTCCAGATGTTTTCTTTCGTATGAAATCCTTGCTATATTCCGTCCATAAGCTTATATTCATAGCGATAATTTTTTTTATTTTGTAAATTATTTTCTCAATATTTTAAAATTTTCTACAAATTATGAAAATATTGCCCAGGTTTCTCATTTGGAATCCTATCTTTCAATTTTTTCATAATCTTCTTCATTCCCTTTGGAAATATATCCAATGATTATTTCTAAGTAAAACATGTATCCAATAACTGGTGTGACATTTAGTTCTCGTGGATATTATTCTGCACATGATATACGCAACACTGCCTCGTTAATACCACCATTACAGAGGCGATGCAACACAAAGCATACAAACAGCCAAACACATACGTGAACTCAACACCAATGATGCCACCACCACCATCAACCATCCCCCTCACCCACCACAAAAATAAAAAAACGAACACACACACACACACACACACACACACACACACACACACACACACACACACACACACACACACACACACACACACACACACACACACACACACACACGCACACACACACACACACACACACACACACACACACACACACACACACACACACACACACACACACTCAGACACTCAGACACTCAGACACACACACACACTCACACACACACACACACACACACACACACACACACACACACACACACACACACACACACACACACACACACACACACACACACAGAGTACTTGCATCCCGGTTAAACAGATAATTGTCCCCTGGAGCAAGTGCTGACCTTGAATTTACAGGTAACAGTAAACAACCTAATTTATTGTACTCGCACGCTGGAAAAAAGAACTATAAATTTCATGTATTGCAATTGTTGTTCCACATATTACACGCAGTATATATTTACTCTATTAATGCAGTCTTCAAAATAATTATGATAGTAATCTAACAATAAATTTGATAAATAATTATATTCAATAATCCTTTATCAACTATGCAAATGATTTATAATACTTTGACATATCTTCTTAAACGTGAATCTTCTTAAACGTGAAAATATATACATATTAACTTCAGCGGTAAAACATCATGATTGCAAAGACAAGTATAAATTTTTGTCAGCAACGTTAAATCATTTGTTAATATTTTCCTACGCATCTAAAAAATAATATCCATTAGCCGTCGAGGCAAAACTAGCAGCTTGTTAATTAATCACATTGAAGAATCATATAATTTACTCACACATTCTTTTTTTCTTTAAAATATTTCCCTCTACAAAACTATTCATTGTTTGCTTCTCATAAACCATATAGAATAATGTATGAAATATGCATCTTCCTCCTACACACTATCTTTTCAGACACTTTCTGCACCATTACCTCTTCCTCTCACACCAGCACCGCCTCCTCCACCATTCTACACATCAACACATGCATCTTCCTTTCCCTTAAACAACACTTTCTGATATCCTAACGATCTTTCTTCTTCTCTCATAATTACAGCTCCTCTTCCATCTTCCAATCGACTATTTTTGGGTCCCGACTCCCTTCTATCTTTGCATGAACGTCTTCCTTCCACTCACTCTTCCGACACCACTCGTTTTCCCCTCTTCCACTACACTACCATCCCTTTCTTTGCCCGTGAAGGAGGATGTTCAGTTATGATTACACTGTTGTCCACTTCACCATGACTCCCTTTGAGACCAGACAATTTACCGACCTTCACTTCTCACTCACTCCTAAAGCTCATGAATGTTTTTTTTTTCCGGGTTTTCTTTGAGGTATTTCATGCTGCTTGTTAATTAGTTAATGAAAAGGAAGAAAACACATTATACGGAACATGCTATTGAATAATGATACAATAAGTTACAATTGGAAAATGTTTCATATCGTACTTCAATCCATTAGTTATTCAAAGACGAAATCAATTGAAGCTTTCACATAAGGGAAGCATTCCATAAAACACTTTCAAATATTTAGATAACATGCAAATATATAAGTACATTACCTTATTCACACGCACACACATACACACGCGTACGCACACACACACACACACACGCACATGTATATGCACACGCACACGCGCACGCACACGCGCATGCACACGCACACGCGCACGCACGCACGCACACACACACACACACACACACACACACACACACACACACACACACACACACACACACACACACACACACACACACACACACACACACACACACACACACACACACACACACACACACACACACACACACACACACACACACACACACACACACACACACACACACACACACACACACACACACACACACACACACACACACACGATAAATATTTTAGGCTCAACGTGTCATTGTTTGGAAAACTTGGCCACGATCATCTGTACGAGTTTCGAGTCCCGCAAAATTTATCTTGCGTATTTAATCATCATTAATGGAGGGAGGATGTGGAGGGTGTGGAGGGTGTGGAGGAGAGGGTAGGAGACGCTCGGTAGGATAATCCAGTGACTGCAGCCGCGGCCTTCATGGATGTCCTCCCGCCGACCTCTCATCTCACAGAAACAAGGAACAGAAGCACATCCAGCCTCATGGCACAAAGGCTCACTTGACACTTGATAGCTTGAGTGTCACTGCGATCCTCTGCGGGGAGTGTCAAGGGAAAATTCGATATCATTCTTCAGGTTGGTCCAAGGTTCACACTCACACAACATGACACTCACATTCTCCTGTCTGGAATGTGTAGACGGTTGTATCTGAACACAGATAATGATAGTGTTACGTACTCGTATTGAGGGGATTCATAACATCATCAGCCAAACCAGCTCACATGAAGAATTTGTGACAAAGAAAACAATATTTTCCTTAAATATCAACAACCAGATATATAGTGCACAAAAATAACACCCGTTCTCTCCCCACCTACT